>OV050032.1:48905683-49201378 GCA_920105625.2 Clusia tigrina | reverse complement strand
TGAAGAACGTGGGAGTGGAGATGGCGATGATAGTGGAAGGAAACGTCTGCGTAGGAATTAAATATATATTCTTAACATATGGAAGCTCATAACGGAGCAGAGTATTATAAGACATCTGCGCTGAAATTAAAAGTAAGGCTAAACATATTTTTAAATTTTTTCGTAATAGGTTACAATAATAAAGTGCACACAAATCTGCCAAAGTTCCTCACATGGTAAGTAAAAAGTTTTAATAGTTGAAAATAAGTAATCGATATTGACTTTGGACTTTCGACTGTAAACTCACTAGATCTAAATACACTTCTCTAATATATACTTTACTTTTACACTAATTTTCGACTATATATGTAGGATAATGCAAGTATTTTTATTTTTCTATTTTCGCAGAGCTTAAAAACTAAACTTGAATTATATAAATTACGTTGCATTACTGAATATAAAAAAGAAAATAAAACTTACTGACCACAAGCAACAGAACGAAAACGGAAACACCTTTAAAATACTAAATGATTCGAGTTCACAGAATGAAGAAAACAGAGACTCGGACCCTCACAGTCACACACACCTATTTCAGTTAAGTCACCAAAAGAATTGACAAGACCAAAAACGGAGCAAACGGAGACCCAGCAAAAGCAACCGCAACTACAACAAAATACAGAACGAATTGAGAATAAATTAGAGTGGAATATTAAGATAACCAGAGGACGAAATTGAACCCACAAATTAACGATTCACAATGTTACCAAAAGAACATTTACTATCAAATACCAATTTACTATTTACTTACGTATATAGACTTACTTATTTGGTTTTATATAAGACGATTTCAATTATTTTGATTCATACAAATTTTGTTATGTATGACCTAACGCGGGATGTGGTCGATTAAGCAATCCATTAAATTAACAATAAATATATTAAATTATTGTGAAGCACAGAAAATATAATAAAGTAAAAGCGTAAAATATGTGGAAAGTCGTTTAGAATTTGGTTTCTTATGATAATTGAATAAAAGAGATTGCTAGGTTAGTTTAGATCCGGATAACTTTCATAAGTTATCTATTGTTTATGTTCGATTTTGGTCCATGTGAAGCGAACCAGGCCTGCAATTGTGTTGCTCGATTTTCAGAATTATGAATTACTAATTTATACTTTGTGCAGTTTTTTATAAAATTGTCTACTGTGCCCAGTGAAGGACTAAATTACCTAGAAACAAATTTCAGCAATCTTTTCCATGATAGGACTATCTCCAAAAGTTCAAAGCATGTATATATACTATTGAGTCGGCATATTTTTCATAAATATTTACCATTATATGTCGCGGCTGTCAGAAATCTGCGGTCGAACATATGTACGTAAATTTGACAAAATCGAATGGATCCCAGTTGTTGGCACAAGTAATATGTAATTGTATGAATGTCTTTTTTTCTCAATGTTAGTATGTACCAAACAACCATAAAGAATTATTATATTATTTTGGTAGAGGATTGCGAAAGGGAAGTTACTCTTTTTCAAACTTCTTTGACACTTTTTTTATGAATATAAAAATCTGTCCAGGGATAAAATACATTGTCCATTCCCAATATATTGGCTAATATGCGCCTTCTCATTCTGGCAAAGGCATGACAAATGCAGAAAAAATGCTCTGTGCCGGTTTGTTCTTCCTCCAGGCAGGAGACACAGTTCAGACTCGATGCCTATGGTCGCCATATGATGGGCTCTATTGATTATACCCCGTGATTACCCTAAACCAATGACCGAACATCTTTCCTTCGTATTGTTAGAAGGAAATCTGCAACTCTATTGTTCCGGTTCTCTAGGCAGCACTTGGCTGTTTTGCAGGCAACTGAAATAGGCTATCTGTCCTTGAGAATATAATTCACGTGGCAATTTGATCCATCTAATATCCCCTGCTAACCTCATAACGATAAATGGCCTGCTCCTATTGGAGTACCGGCAGATCTATAGTTTGGCAGTTCATCAGAAATTTCGTTCCCCCGTACACTTCAGTATCTCGGAAATTAAATAAGTTCAATTAAAGTTTCGACTGGGTTAAGTCCTAACTTTTTTAACATTCTTGGACAATTTTTGAATTGGTTAACGAATTTCCAAGTTGCTGACTGTCACTAGAATCTAATATTTTAACCACGCCATTTCTTCTCTATTATCGAGTCCGCAACCTTCAATATTGCAAACACTTCCGATTGGAATAAGATTGTCATACTTCCTATGGCCGAGACGAATGTCATTTTCATTTATATGCCAGCCAACTCCAGTTCCCTTTGCAGTTTCGGAGCCGTTGGTGAAGAAAGCTTTCGCCAGGTCCTCTAGAAGTAACTGGATCGCTCCATTGTTCTTTTGTCGGGAAGCTGACATACACTTTCTTCCAAAAGAAACTCTAGGTATAAGTTTATCTTTAGGTGCCAGAAACAACGGGTAATGCCTCGAAGATCTCTATATGTCAAAGTTCTTGCCAGTATCCATATGAATATAGCTGACACATCGGCTCCTGTTGGATCATTAGATCCAATGTTAGCAAGCTCAACGAAGCATTCAGAGCGTCACCAGATGTAGTGCCAATGGTGACCGTAATGCTCAAGAATAACTTCTCTGCAGTCTGTTTAACCCCAAATTTGTGCACTTCTGCATCACCAGGCTACAGTGAAAGAAGCTTCGAGTGTGTTGCAGGACCTGGGCTAGCGGGTTCGAATAATGCCGTACCATGTATGGTTTTTTTCAGACAGTACGACTAGTTCTTCCTTAATGGCTAGATTGCTTTGAATTTTCTCTATATTGGAACAACTACCAGTCGACCATAACTGAGCGCCATATGACCAAATCGTTTTTTTTTTTTTGCGTCTTTGTAAAAGAGAAGTTTGTGTTCTATCAGAAGAGATTTTTTCTGAAGTAAAAAAAATATTTTAGGGTTATTTTTGTTTGGCTTTTATGTTTGCGCCAGTCAGCCTTCTGCTGGAGTGAATTCCAAGAAAGATAGATTCTCTGGATGCCAGAATGGTGATTTTATTAAGTTTCAGTGCCGCGGGACCGCCTTGACGTAGTGTAAAAGTGACATGTTTGCTTTTGATTTCATTTACTCATGCGTCTGTGACAAAGCCAGGTTTCAATATTTCGCAGATATCGATTAAGGCTAGCTGATGTAGCGTCCGCTGTTGAATGAGAGCTATGAGCAGCATCGCAGAGCCGTCAACTAAAGTAGCGATTTTTGCGTCTTAATCCGAAGGTATATCTGCGTATACAAAACATACAATACACAAAAACTGTACCGTTTTACATGAATTCGTTGCACTTCATTAACAATGTCTGAATCTAATTTATGAGTAATGGATTTGTTTCAACTTGTATCTGTGTTCGTCGTACCAAACTTTTTGGAATGCTAGCGCTATGTCAATGTCTACATATGTCTGTCGCTCAATGTTTCTAGTGCCGTCGAAATCGATTAGGTCTGGATATGGGTTGTATAACAGTATTGGCAAAGCGGCGCCAAGAAAATGACCACTGTTTTTTCGGCAAAATGCTCATGTTGCAACTATTAAGCTAGAAGATCGTTGGAAGGTAAATCTAACTCCTAGTCATCGATAAGTTGAGTAAGCACACGCCAAATGCCGCATCTTACTTCAACATGACAATGCGAGGTCTCATATATTTGAGATCGGATTGATGTCCCACCCACCTTACAGCCCCGACTTTTCTTCTTATTCCGGCACATTAAGTATAAAGTGCTCTAATTAACAATTACCATTTTCAAAATATTTTTAATTCGTTTTCCCGAAACTTCTCGAACAATCTACGAGTTTAAGGTCTGCACGAAGTGTTAAAACCCGTTTTAATGCATTTCTCGATGTTCATTCAATTGCTTCTAAAATAAACGAAAGAGCGTGGAGGGTAAGGCTGAAAACATACCGGATCAGTCAAAACATTTTGTTTCATAAGGCAAGAAAACGTTTATCTTTTGGTTTCGTTTGGTGTGTGTTGAGATAAAACAAATAATTTCGAACATTTAACACGTACATAATTAAAAAACAAATGTCAGGTTTATAGCAACTGTAAAAACATTCAAGTGGCTTTCATATCATTTCCGCTGTGGTGCGTCTACAATTCAAAAAAATATATATTAAAATATGTATATATGTATATAATAAATATATATAAATATATATATTTATATATATATATATATATATATATATACATATATATACATATATATATATATATATATATATATATATATATATATATATATACATATATATATATATATATATATATATATATATATATATATATATATATATATATATATATATATATATATATATATATATATATATACATATACATATATACTCATAACCCAGCAGGAAAGGGGATCATTCCGGAAGTCCTCATTGGAGATACTATTGCTCACTGGAGTACTCCATTTGCCCTCCTTTTTACATAGACATGTCATTGGTAGTCTGTGAGAGAACTCTCTTTAACATATTTTGGGACCATTAGGGGAGTGCTGCTTCTCAACTGACAAGAGAGTATGAAGAAATTACTCCACGAAAACTCCACTTTAGCCCCTTTAAAGTTTCCAGATAATACAAAAATTATAAGAAAATGAAAAATTTGTGTTATACTATGTTCCCACCTAAAGCTCTACTGTGGTTAACTATTTTTTAAGAGAGCGAAACTCGTGACAATCTGTCAATAGTTCCCACCGAAAAAAACGTTTAATTGTGGTTAAGTTTCACGCCAAAACTTTTCCTGTCGAAACATTACAAAATACAGAATGTCGAATAAAATCAGAACAATTTTATTTATTACTAATCAATATTTAATTTTGAGAGAACATTTTATTAAAATTGAGTATATCAGTAAAATAAATGTGGAAATGATGCAGAGGAAAATAAATTTAAAAATTTTACTTCCTCTCCTTCGGCCCACACTTTTTTTTTTAATTGGAGTACCATCCATAATTAGTATTTTTAATTTTGATTTATTTGTGCATATTTGAGCAGTATTAACATCAAGAATTCCCTCAGAAAAACATTTAAGACAAACATTAAAAAGTACAATAAGATTACACTAAAGAACCTATAATTTCATTCTTTAATTATAAAATTTTATTTATTTTGCATAAATTTTATTAAAGATTTACATTTTTTCAAACTTTCACATTTAATTTATTAAAAATTTTTAGATCTGACGACAAAAATGTAAACAGAAAAAGCTCTCTCATCAAATAGTAAAACAGCTTTCTTAAGCACCTGTAAACTCGCTCTCATCTTCGAATTTAACTGTGGTTTATTTGCTGCTGAGAGCAGGAATGTCCATATAAAATAAATGGCTTAACTATGGTTTACTTAAGGTAACTCTAACTCAGTTAAACACAAAAATGAGAGCAAACCCTGTCGGTGGGAACATGGTATTAGGATTAGTAATCAACACAAACAATGTATTTTTAACCTCGCTTTACCGAAGACACTCAAAGTCGAACAATATTTGGAACACTGAGCACATATAAACTTTCAACCTTCAATTAAACAGTGAGAGTAGAAGGAAAAGAAGGTAGCTTCAATCATAGAGTAAAGAATTCTGTGCTTCAATACACATGAAGCTTGCTATCAAAAGCTGCAATTAATTCGCAAGTGCTGTGGAAAGGAAAAACTTTTACAATCGAATATGCATGGCAAAATTAATACTCTTTTTATATTCCGAAGGGGGGATCTCCCTCCCACCGGGAAAGGGGTCCATCCCCGGAGTACTCCCCGTACTCTCCAAAGGGAGGTATCATTGCTCCCTGGAGACCTCCCTTTGGCCTCCTTTTCAATAGGTTTGTCATTGGAAGGGAGGTCTGAGCGAAAAGCCAAACAGTTTTTTTTGCTGAGCGAAAAAGCTGTTTTGTCTGAGAGACCTCCCTTTAGCATCCTCCTTGTTACTTACGCAGGGGAGTATAGAGCGAAGCTAAACAGCTGTTTTGTCTGAGAGACCTCCCTTTAACATCTTTTGGGAGCACAAAGTGAGTACTCCCTTTTATACTCCCTTTGGCCTCCTTTTTACATAGGCATGTCATTGGAGGGGAGGACTCCTTTTAACATCTTTTGGGAGCATTAAGGGAGTGCTTCATCTTAACATATATGCTTAAAGCACTTTTAAATACGAAATCAGTACATGTTTTCAGTCTTCCGTCGCATCTTTGGCGTATTATTGTCTCTTAGTTTGTAGAGAACTGAAATTTTCTCCATTGTTTTTATATTTCTAAAAAAATTTTATATTAAGTCTTCTGAAATATTAAATATATTTTGCTTTAGATCCGTTGGAAAATGAAACCCACTGAATTCCATGTTCTGATGTATTATACGAGTCATTTCAAAAAGCTGCCAAGGAAATAAATTCTATATTATTTTTAATAATTGGATAGAAGATGTTTTCAGTTAAACAAATTTATTAATTAGACACTTATCAGGAGTCTATGTGAAGATTAAAAAGTCGGTCCTTAGTCGTTCGACTAAATATATAGTAAATTGGAAGTAGGCGCGTTTGGCAGTATTTGGATCGACGTCGAAACTGTGAAGGGTGGAAGACTTAACTGGATAGCACTTTTAGCTTACATGCGTATTGTGTGTGTTATGCGAATTGGACAAGCAATGAGTTGTAAGTATAAAAGCTCGACTTTCTCCTTGATGGCAGAAAACAGCAAAATGGAATTATTCATTGTGTGCTTTACTTTTGATCATCGGTTGCTCATCGATTGAAAAAAAAACATCTGAGTTACACAATTCAATTGGTCAATCAATGAGCAGCGAATAGATAATTGTTTTTTGTAATTTCTAATGTGAGAAACTAAGCGTCTTCGTACGCGCTAATATTTGCACTATAGTGATGCACTTACTGTCATCCATGATGAAGTTGAATGTTACATACGGCCGGTAATTTTAAAAAAACCAGTGGTTTTACTCTTAGATAACGCTTGCAGCATGAGTGCTTCCAATTTTTTTTATGCATTTAAGTATGTCATTTATTTGAAATTTTTTATTTTATTTTTAGGGACCGACGGAGTTTTTCAGTGGTCCCCTGGTGACATTAGCGGCCTTATTGACTTTACAGCCAAAATATGAATAAATTTGAAGGCTTGATCTTGAATTCGATTTATAAAAATATGTACTAATAATGGATTAAAAAAGTAATTCAAATTTTATTTTATTTGTATATTATATGCAATCTGGCCTTTATCAGCACAAATCCTTCATCTCTATTAACTTTTAGTAGTTCGTTCTATTTGGTACAAAAAATCTATTTGCAATTGATCTCAACTTAAATTTACTCGTTATATTTTTTATTTAAAGCTTATCATTGAATTTTCGAATACGTAAAGAATTCAATGTTTGAAGATATCAAAGTTTCATTAAAAATTGGTTTTGGAAAGCAACCGTTGGCTGTCCCGGATGGGCATCTGATAAATATAATGGACATTACGAATTGCAGCATACAAATATTTAAATGTACTCTTTAACAAACGAATAAACTTTTTTAAAAATTGCTATTATGAGTTATACAATAATATTCAAAGGTATGGAATTTATATGTAAAGAGTAGTTGTGTGTTTTCCCATTTTATTTGACATTGAAAACAGTCTACGTTGGATGACTCGTGATTTTAGTTTGAATGCCAAACGTGAAAGCATTCCCAATGTTGGGATGGGACGATTTTGTAGCCTGGCGTTATACCTGTTTGAAGGAGTGTTGAGTTCCTTTAAACCATTTGAATGTTTAAGTGTCGTTGAATATTTTGTGTTTTTAATAAAACAAGTTACTGCCATTATATTCTGCAATATTTTTGAATTTGCGCATGGGGTCCAGATCGGCTTTATGGACGCTTTCTATATCAATACCTTGTGCTCTAGACGCAGTTAATATTTTCTACAGAGGAGCTAATTGAATTTGGAGGTCTTCGTTTTTATCTGGGCTTTCTTCGCTTCTATGTGTTTGCGCCACGTAAAGTATTTTATCTAAATAAGCTCCAAGATAGTGAACGTTCTTAAGGAAAAGTTGGTGCACTTACATTGCGAAAAGTAAAAAGAATGTGAGTACTTTTGGGTTCATTAACTCGTATTCTACAATTTGAAAGCTACTCGTCAATCTTCTGCAAGTGAGAATTGAGTGTTTTGAGGGTTGATTGTATATTTGAGTGTGAACATAAGCAGTATCGTCTTCGAATGTGGACATAACAATGTTGTCCCTTGTGTGTAAATCTGACATCGAGAATATACTGCATTGGGACACTACCTTGAGGAAACTTAGCTTGAATGAGGAAATCATCCGGTTAACCTCATTATATTTAAGTCTAAACTTTCTGCTGATTAAATACCATTCTAGAATTTTTTTGAAAAAGTGACAACGGAAGATGATTGATCATATAAATTAAGCCTTCATGACAAATCCTATCAAAAGCTTGTGCGACGGTTAAATTGGCCAGGGCACGATCAACTTATCGAGTCAAAACTAAGTATATCTTTGGCGGCAATGGATGGAAATCAAACATTCTTAATTTGATGAGTTGTCAATGTAATCGTTTGAGGCTGTGATTGATGGGATGTTGTTCAGTTGTACTTTGACAGCGAAGCAATGAACAAATCCGCTGGTAAAAAAAATTTAATTGATGGATTGCTGTCAGTCGTTTCCGGAATTATGGGATGTGAGAATGTCGGCATATAGTGATAGAGAAGGAGAAAAGAAACCATATGTGTCCAATTGTAAACCGTGCATTGGATGTAACTTTGGATATTTCCCATAATCACCATCAATAAATTTTGTTCATGAAGCCCGGTACTAATTTAATAATCCAACATCAATAACCGTACAGCAAAACATTGCAACCGTGCGCCTTCCTGTGAACAATGCAATCTATCTCCTCATTCTCCATCAACCTGCACACGCACGTTTTGCGCCAACTGTACTGAAGAGTGCCCAGCATCGTATAATAACTGTGCTATAAATAAGAAACAAGTGTTCAATGAGTGAAGCAATG
Source organism: Clusia tigrina (assembly GCA_920105625.2). Lineage (NCBI taxonomy): Eukaryota > Metazoa > Arthropoda > Insecta > Diptera > Clusiidae > Clusia > Clusia tigrina. The sequence goes on along the minus strand of OV050032.1, from coordinate 49,192,345 downwards.
CGATTGTTCAAAGCACAAATCCCCTCTAATCCTCATCTCCCCACATCCTTCTCCTCTATTGTAGCAACATCTGAAACTGTAAATTCATCAATCCATAATTTTGAATATAAAGTTACAGAACAACCACAACACCAACAAAAATATCAAAGCGTAAGCAAGAAAAACAGCAATTTACCAGTCCCTCAACTTCCATCTCTCCCTTTCCTAATAAAAAATCAGACATCTTACAACACTGCCACATCGACTAATGCAATAGTGACTCTTCCTCTGCATGCATCTATTTCCCAATACTCGAATACCCTCACTCATTTTCGCAACATACTTCATTACCATCCAAAAATTCCCCTCAAACAAAACCTGTCCCACTTACTTCAACAAAAAGCAAAAACTCTAAAAAATACATTTTCTACAGTCAATACAACTATTTATCATCAAGAAATTCCCACAGTTTCCAACCCCGACATTCTCTCAAAACTGATATCAACGATTACTCACACCAACATATTGACGATGTTCACTTCATAGAATCTTATCACTTAACCGACGATTTAGCACTCTCTGAGTAACTTAATTATTCACCCTTACTGCAATATATTATAGTGCAATTGTAGTTAAGTGCTCTCTCAGTCACTTTACTATCATTTGTGTAGCATCTCCTTCAATGGAGCATCTACGGTTATTAAAACAATAGCCGATTCAAGGTCTATTTACACATTCTCCTTTTTATTTTTTCTATCGCTTCCAATTTGTTCTCTTTTCCTCAGTGTATTATGAATGGTTATTTTAATAATTATATTGATCTTGAATTGTTAATTAAAATGTACAACCCCTCTGTTGTACTGTTAAACGAAATCCACCTCGCTCACAATGCTTCAGCTCATACCCCCAAAGCCTACATTGGACATTTCTACAATCTGCTTCACAATACTACTAGCAAGCAGAGTATTGCCATCCTTGTGAAGAGAAACCTACCTCACATTACCCTTCCCCACCCCCAATCCAATGTTTCCTCCCTAGCCATTGAAATCCAAATTCCCAACAAATTTTTAGTAATCTGTGCTTATTCCGCTCCAAACCAATTCTTCACATCTACAGATTTTAACAACCTTCTCCCACCCGGCCCTAATCCCTTTATTCTACCGGGCGGCTTTAATGCTTGGAGCCCTCTTTGGAGGTCGGCTTCAGCTAACCCAAGGGGACGTTCCATTGGAGACGCCATCATAATCTCCAATTACTTTATCCTTAATGATGGGTCTCCTACTAATTTTTAAACTCACGCAACCTTTGCCCATATTGATCACACCCAGCATGGTGGAGCGATGAACTCTCTGCTTTCAGGCAACACAAACTACTTGCATGGCGCGAATTCAAGTGCACTCGTTCCACTACAAACCTAATCGACTATAAAAAGTACAATGCGTTATTTCGCCGCAAAGCCAAAGATGCTAAACTGCTGTGCTTTTAAAAACTCACAAGCGACATCAATGCCTCTAGTGACCCCAAAAAAATTTGGACTGACATTAAAGACTGTGGTGTACCCTCTTTCTCTCCCATCTCCTCCATTAATTCCTCTCGCGGCAATTTACTATTTCCTCATGATATAGCCCTTGGATTTGCCTCTAATTTCTCCTTCGCTTCCTCGGATCCGAACTTCCCACTGAATTTTCTTCTAGTAAACTTTATTTTCTTACCTCCATCCGCCTCCCGCCTTTACACCTGGCCTCATCAGCCAAGTTTTTAGGAGCTGATTTATCTTTACTTGAACTACATTCCGCTCTCTCAGCTGTCAAAGCTAAAACCAAATACTCTCTATAAAGAATATGCGACAACCTTCCAGTTAGTACAAAATCTTGAAATGTTGCTTTGATTCGGGACTGTCGACTTTTGTTGACAGCTTTTATTAAGAGCTTTGTGTCTTGTGGACCGAATTTATAAATTGGATTTTAATTCCTTCTTTATTTTGATTATTTACATCTTGATCGTTTGCTTATCATTTATTGTGCTTTATATTGATTTCAGCAATTAAAGCGCAATTTTATACGTACACACATATGTATATAAATTACATACGTACATCCAACTTATTCGGTTGGATATATATTATGGTATATTAATATGCATATATACATACATATCATGAATTGAAATGCTTAATATTTGATTTTTTCATACTTTTACAGAAATTTGGAATATATTATAAAAATTTATTTTATGTATAAACATTTTAAATATATAGAATTTTGGGATTTTTATATATTTTTAATATGTAAATTATATTTCACATACAAAAATGCTTCTTACTCATTCATATTCTACCAAAAAATCTTTCTATTGATTATATCGGCCACTCATACCAGGCGAACAGAAAGCGAAAACAGCACCACACTTCACAGCAGGAATTGAAAATTAAAATTATTAAATTGTTATGTAATGTGGACAAATCCTCTTTGTATTGGGCATTTCGGTCCCTTCGCAAGTCGCTACCTACTATACTATACTAGACTATATGTATATGTATAAATGTATGTAAGTGCCTGCTCAGAATTAATGCGAGGGGTTTACTTTTGTTCAGATCTGATATTTTGAAGCACCAATGAAAAGGAATACTTTTCTTGTGTACGTACGAAGCAATAGGCAGCGCTTTCCAAGCTTGAAGCTTAGCTAGAAGTGCGAAACCTTGCAAATATGTAAGCTTTCTTTAAGAGGGCTGCAATTTTGTGAGTTGGGGACCTCTGGTTAAAAGTGGCCTAATTTGCAATTGAAGAATAATTTCAACTTGCAATTGAAAATTGTAAATCCCTACTGCTTTCGTTTTCAGTTCGCCTGATATGAGTGGCGAACATACTCAATAGAAATAATATATTTTTTATTTATTATTATTATTATAATGCAACAAAACCTACAAAATGAGTCCCAATATTTCCATTTTCTTAAAAATCTGTAATATATGAAATCAAATAAATTCTAAATTTCTTAATCACACATATTCATGTACGTATAAAATTGAGAAAGTATTTGATTTCATTAAATAGTGTGTGTTCTTTATATGAAATGTGACAATTTTGTGCAAATTGTCAAACTTCAAAATAATAAATTGTAAATATGTATATAAAAAAATATATGTATGACTCCACACCATGTGACATAATTTGACCTACATTCGTGTAGAAGAAAAGCATAAGCAAAATTGATAATACAAACAAGAAGTTTGTGCTTGTATGTACAATTGTGTATGCTTAAGAAATATTTCTTCGGCACACTGATCCAACAAGTGTTCATTATCATTATTCCATTATATTTGTGTTCTTAATCCGAGGCAGAGCGACACAGAAACTGCCTCGTCAAAGAACAATGAAATACTGATAAGATAGTAGCAAAATTCGATCCACATAAGGAAAAAAGCTCTGCAATATCAAAATGTTCCCAGCCCCGAGCCAGCAACACAATTTAGTACTGAAGAGAGGTTGTCGCATATTCTTATTATAGAGTATTTGCTAAGACTCGTGGGATTGATCAAATATCTTACCCCATTATTAAACATCTCCCATTTTCCTTCCTCCTCTCCCGCCTTATTAATAATTATAATAAAATTTTTAGTTCTGGAAACTACCCCCTTCTTTGGAAGAAAAGCGCTGCCATTCCCATTTTAAAACCTGGTAAAACTGCGAAATTAGCAGCTACCGCCCTATATCCCTTCTGCCGTGCCTAAGCAAGTTAATGGATAAAATCATTACTAACAGGCTCTCCGGATATATCCACACGAGCAAACTTCTTCACCATAACCAGGTTGCATTTAAGAGAGGGCAGGGTACGATAGACGCTCTCCTGCACCTGGATCACTCTATTTCTGTCGCACTTTCATGTAATAACCATGTGTCGTTGCTCTCTTTAGATTTTTTAAAAGCTTTTGATCGGATTGGTGTTCATGTCGTATTGAGGCAGCTTAACAAAAGGAAGGTTGGCCCACGTATATACAACTTTGTAAAATCATTTCTCTCCAACCGTAAAATTTGTGTACTCATCTCCAATGTCCCTTCCCCTACACTCCTTCCTGATAACGGCACTCCCCAAGGTTCTCCCATTTCGGTTATTCTCCTTATTATTGCATTTGATGATATCAGTACCAGATTATTCAATTTCCCCAATTCTTAACATGCTGGCTGCACCTTACCATATTGCTGTTCGATGACCTCTACGTGCATTTCCTACGTCACCAATTAAAAACATCTTAGCCGAATCAGGGCTACCTTTCATAAAGGACAACATGGAAGACAGCATAAGTAAACTTTATTCGAAGCTAATTCTCAGCTCTAATCCCTCTATGCAAAAGGACTTCTACTCTGCTGTGTCACGTAAACGATCACCAAAGATTCCATCTTCCATTTATAAATGCGCTATGTTTGCGAAATACAATGAATTACCGCTTAAAATATCCCTACCTTGGAGAATTCACCACCCCCCGTGGTCAGTGAAAAAAGTTTCATTTATTAATGACCTGGCTCATCTTCGTAAATCCAACACTCCAAGTTCTGTGTACAAAGCCCGATTTTCGGAATTAGCAGCTCATTTCAAATCGACGGGTTGGCAACTTATCTTCACCGACGGATCCAAAGCATCCCACACAGCCTTTGCTGTAGTGAGAGAAAACGCCAAGCCAATATCATATGGTCGGTTGTTTCCTTTTTGTTCAGTTTTCACTGCAGAAGCTACTGCTATCCTTCACGCCGCGCAGTACTCCAAACAAAGAAAAGGAAAGCACATTATTTGTACAGACAGCTTGTCCAGCTTCCTAGCTATAAAAAACTGCAGTAATTCCAACTATATCATTGGAGCCATAAGAGACATCCTGACGTCCATTCCCCACAAACTTAAAATCATGTGGGTTCCTGGCTATGCGGGCATCAGTGGTAATACGTTTGTGGACACAACTGCGAAAGAAATGAGCAACACACCCACAACGACCTCCACTTTCTTTTTCAAGAGTGATATCTACCAGCTTATAGCTCAGCAGAGACAAACCAAATTTGCAGTGGGCTGGGTGAATTACAACAACCACTATTCGAGAATTAATCTTAACCGCAATAGACCTGACTATCCGACTACAATTCTAGCTAGCTACATCACTCCTTACACTCGTCTTCGTATAGGCCACATTATCATCACCAATGCCTACCTTTTGGAAGGTAGCTGTATCAGCCAATGCCCATATTGCGAAACCTCCATCAGCGTACTACACCTACTAGTTTTTTGCCCTGAACTGGACATGCACAGACTTAATAATTTTAACAACAACGATCCACGCCTACTTCTAAGGAATCCAACTGTCAACAACATCTCAAAAATTTACAAATTTCTTAAGGATGCTGATCTTCTCCGCCGCATCTAATCCAGCCCTCTTTCACCAGTCAGCCGAAAGTCCCTGCTAATCGCGCTGCATTGCATAGTTTGTATAATAATTGTCATTGTTATGTGATCTTTGACAAAATAAAGTCCCCATATGGAAGTGGCTACCAAAATTGTTGTATAATTTTCACAAAAATAATTCAAATGAGGTTTGGTAATTTTTCATTTGGAGTTAAACTTTATAGAATAACTTATTATACTACAAGGGAGAATCAATTGGCCGAATTTTATAGTTTATATTAAATTAAAATGAAAACAACAGAATATATAATAAAATTTAAATATGGAAGAGGTGATGAAGAAGCTAATACTGCAGTGTAAGCAACAGTACTGCAGTAATGAAAGTATTGACAAAAATGTAAATAGCATATATATCCAGCAAAATACGATTTATAGCGTCACTCAGCCGATTTATAGCGTCACAATAGCGTTGAAAAACTTTGACCTGTGCAGTAACAATAAACTTGTGGAGAAATAATAACATAATATACTCTGTTTGGGGAAATTGTCCAAATAAAAAACGAAGAGATTGTTTATATTTACACCGTTTACTATTCACTTAATATTTTAACAACTCTCAACTAATAATACCGCGTGTACTCTAAATTCCACCAAAACCGGAAACTCCAAAAAAAAGAGAAACATGTATATAATATAACACAAAAACGAAACTTAGAATAAAAAAGAATAATATAAAACAGGGCTGCATTTACATAGTTTTTAGACAATCTGTAACATTTCCGCCCACCTCGTCCAGTCTCTGCGACGACCCCTTAGTCTGAGGACCGCCCACCGTATGCGGATGAGCTATCTTGTTGAGGCTCGATCGGAAGCAACGAAACCTTAGAAATTGGGCGCTTGAGAACCGTGTCCTTGGTCCTGATAGTGACAACCCGGATATGCCCGTCTTCTCCTGGAAATGTCTCGACGATTCGACCCAAGGCCCATTGAGTTGGGGGCAAACGTTCATCGCGGAGTAGGACCAGTCGACCAATGGCAATGTTCTTTTGCTGTTGTTGCCATTTAGGTCGGGTGTGCAGCCGGTGTTAGTCGAGCGACCATCTGCGCCAAAAATCTTGATGCATTTGGCTGAGCTGCTTCCATCGACTCAGCAGTTGAGGTTTCAAATCTAGGCTGCAAGGCTCTGGAAGCGATGTAAGAGCTCTACCTGCGAGGAAGTGGCCAGGGGTCAAAGCCGTGAGATCAGTGGGATCATCAGTTAAAGCTGATAACGGCCGTGAGTTAAGGCATGCCTCTATTTTCTTCAGCGCTGTGTAAAACTCTTCAAATGTCAGCGTGGTTGCACCAGCTACCCGTTTCAGATGATACTTCATGCTCTTCACCCCAGCCTCCCAGAGCCCACCAAAGTTAGGGGCAGCTGGAGGAATGAAGTGTCAGTTCACGCCAAGCTTAGAAACATGTAGTGCAGCTGCGCTCTGTTGGGCGTGAAAAGCGTGTAGTTCTTTTTTTAGAAAGGTGTTCGCACCAATAAAATTCGTTCCGCGATCACTGTAGATATCGGAGCAGATCCCACGCACTGAAATGAATCTGCTCAATGCGGCGATGAAGGCTTCTGCTGTCAAGTCGCTTACCAGTTCCAAGTGGATCGCTTTGGTTGGCAGGCAAACAAAGAGTGCGACGTAACCTTTGTAACTTCGGTGTCCACGACCCTTGGAAGTGCGAACGCTAAAGGGCCCGGCATAGTCCACACCGGTGTATATGAAGGGCAAGGATGGATTGCAGCGTTCAGTTGGCAAGTTTCCCATAATTTGTGTGAGCGGCGCACATGATTGGCGAAAGCATGGGATGCAGCTTCGAATTATTCCTTTGACCACAGTGCGGCCGTTGATAATCCACCATCGTCTGCGAAGGAACTGCAACGTTGCTTGTGTGCCTCCATGTAGCGTTCGTTGATGTGCGTCTTTGATGAGTAGTGCAGTCAAAAGATTGATCTTTGGTAGTAATATAGGATAACATTCGCTGAAAGGAATGTGCGCGTTGTTCAACCTCCCACTGAGGCGCAGGATTCCCTCAGCATCTAAGGTCGGATTCAGTTTGATAAACTGGCTGCTTACAGGAAGTGGTTGGTTACGTTGCAGACAATGAATTTCTTGTCGAAAAACAGCGTGTTGAACTCGCTTGACCCAAAAAAACAATGCTGCGTTGCGCTCAGACCATAAGCAGAAAGACTCAGTCGGATGTGGTTTTTTACGGACGGCATTGACAAACCGTTGACACCAAGCTGTCGTGGCGAGAAGTTTCTCAAGTGTGGAGTAGTTCTCCAATAGAAACGATGGCGCAGCCTCGGCTTGAGCTAGGCAAACTTGTACCTGTTTCAGTTCGGGCAGCTCGTCAGGAATTGGTGGCTTTTGTTGTGGCCAGTGTGCTTGGGCTAACTTCAACCACGAAGGACCGGACCACCAAAGCGGGTGGTCAATAAGTTCGCTTGTTGTTATGCCACGGCTGGCACAATCCGCCGGGTTGACCTTTGTCGGGACGTAGTTCCAAACCCATGCGGATGAAATATCCTGGATTTGTATAACTCGGTTAGCTACAAACTCTTTAAGCTTACCAGGACTTGTTCGAATCCAATAAAGTGTTGTTATGGAGTCCGACCAGAGGTAAGTTTTGGTTTGATGCACATCGAAATGAAAAGCGCTGTGTACCTTTCGAGTGAGCTTGGCTGCGAGAAGAGCTGCACACAGCTCTAGCCGCGGTATGGTGACACGCTTCAAGGGAGCAACCTTCGTTTTTGCCGTGAGCAAGTGCACGGTTTGGTTGTTCGATGAAATGACTTTTAGATATGCAACTGCTGCATACGCCTGGGTAGATGCATCTGCAAAGGCATTAAGTTCATAAGATGAACTGTGTGACGACATATGTATCCAGCGCGGGATTTTGACCTTAGCAAGGTTCTTCAAGTCGTTCCGGAACTCGATCCAGTTTGTTTGAAGTTCGCTTGTGAGCTCGTCATCCCAGTTTAACCCGGTAAACCACAGGCGTTGAAAGAAGATTTTGCCTCGAATAACCACTGGAGCGAGGAATCCAAGGGGGTCGAACAGTTTAGACACGTCCGAGAGCAGCTGTCGTTTTGTAAAAGTCTCGATTGTATAGTCACGGCTAACTCTGTAGCTGAACTCGTCCATCTGAGTGTACCAGATCATGCCAAGAGCATTGGTTGCTTCATCGAATGATACCTCTAGCTTATCCGCAGGTTTGTCCTCATTCGGTGCGATGGTCTCCAAAAACGACGAAGAGTTTGAATTCCACTTCCTTAACGTGAATCCACCTGTTTGCAGTAGTGCCTTGAGCTGCTGGGCTTCCTTGACTGCAGCAGCTGGGTCATCAGCTCCAGACAGTACATCATCGACGTAAAAATTATTTAACAGTGTTTTTGATGCGTCTGGATAGCGCAGTTTTTCATCGCTAGCGAGCGTGCGAAGAACGTTAATCGCAAGGTACGGCGCGCAGTTCGTTCCATAGGTGACGGTTAAGAGCCGAAAAGGTGTCGGTACATCACGTGTACTGGTTCGCCATAAAATGCGCTGGAGATCAGCGTCTCTCCTGTCGATCCAGATCTGGCGATACATTTTTTCGATATCACCAGTGAATGCTATCTGATATCGACGCCAGTTAAGAACAATTGTTGTAAGGTTGTTTTGCATTTTGGGGCCAACATGCAAACAATCATTAAGCGACACACCCAATTCGCTCTTTTGCGAGGCGTTAAAAACCACTCTCAGTTTAGTGGTTGAGCTTGATTCTTTTATTACGCCATGATGTGGCAAATAGCAGACATCGTTCGTAGTTGAATGATCCGTAATTTGTTCCATGTGGCCAAGCATCAGATACTCGTTCAAGAATTTGTCGTAGCTTTGCTGCATGACTGCATCGCGAAGAAGTCGGCGCTCCATGCACTTCAAGAGATTCATAGATGCATGATATGTTGATCCAAGCTGTGTTACGTCAGCGCCTTCCTTCACTGGCAATCTGACAACGTAGCGGCCGCTATCTAGACGCCTGGTAGTTTTGTCGAAGAATTCTTGACAAGCGCGTTCATCCTTTGTGAGTGCAGGACTCAAATTTTCCTCTTCCAATTCCCAAAATCTACGGAGAGATTCATCCAGGTCGACGATAGTGAAGTTGCAATTGTATGCTTGTTCGTTTGCTGCAAGCTTGTGCTTCGAGGTGAGACCACCAAACACAACCCATCCCAGATGAGTGTTTTGAGCAACGGTGTTGTTGACTTTACTCCGTTTAACATCATTCTTAAGCATCACGGCATAGTCTGCAGCACTCAGGATAAGGTCAATGCCTCCTGGAACATTAAGCCTGGGATCTGCCAAATCAAGCTCTTGAAAGTCGATAAGTTGACTAGGTGGAATTCTGAATGTTGGCACAAGATTCCCAACACGAGGGAGAACTAATGCCACGCATGTAGCCTCAAATGATGAGGATTTAAGCGATTTGATCGTGAATTCCACGATACCTCGCGCGAGTGCGATTTTATTGCCACTGGCTCCATTCACTGGAATATGAGTGGCCACTCGTGTTAAGTGTAATTGTTTCGTAGCAAATTCGCTTATAAATGACGCCTCAGCTCCGCTATCGAGTAATGCCCTGAGCGTGAGTTTGTGTCCACTATTGGAGACCATTGAAACTAAAGCTGTTCCTAGTAGCACCGGTGAAAGCTCAGGAATGGATTTTGGTGACGAATCGTTGAAAATCTTAGTGTTATTTGCATTAACGTTTGTCGGTTTAGGAACTGTATGCGTTGATGGGCTCGTGATGACATTAGGGCTGAAATATTCATGCAGCATAGAGTGATGCATTTTGTTGCAATGCTGACAGCGTCGATTTGATGAGCATGCTGACTGTTGATGCCCATATCTCAAACAGTTGAGACACATGTTGCACTTTTCAATAAACTTGTAGCGCTCCTGAGGAGACTTCCTTCTAAAGTCTTCGAAAAACATGATGATGTGTTTGCCGGCACACCCAGGACAGCGTCCAGGGGCGGCATGATAATTTTAAACTCCATGGTGGGGTTTATATTTAGATAGAGCTGTATCTTTGAAGGCAGGCTTCGGATCCAGAGAGCTCTGGAAAATTTCTAGAGATCGAGTACGATTCTCTAAAAACTCTTTAAGTTGATCGAAAGTAGGCATTTCGTCACCAGAAGGGAGGGAGAGCTCCCAGGCTTTTCTGGTAACTGGGTCCAGTTTGTGGACGATCATGAAAACTAGCCAATCATCCCAGTGGTCAACAGGGCGATTCAGTTGTTCTAGCGCGCGAACCGCTGAGATGACGCCATCGAGCAACTATCGTAAATTAGTTGCGCTTTCCGTTTGAGCGGCTGGTAGGTGAGTAACTTCAGCTAAGTGCGCGTTAATGATGACGCGCTTATTCTCGTACTTGCTTCTGAGCAACTCCCAAGCAATAGAAAAGTTTCCATCAGTCATTGTTATATTCTCGAGTGCGTTCGCTGCTGCACCGGTAAGGCTATCTTTCAGATACTGCAACCGCTGAATGTTCGCAAGTGATGTGTTGTCTATGACCACAGACGTGAAGAGATCCTTGAATGGATACCATTTTAAAAAGGATCCGTCGAATGGAAGAATCTTCAGTCGAGGTAGACTCTGAGCTGGGCTATGGTGAGCGACAAATGATGATTGTTGTTGCGTAGCATCCACGGAGCTCGCTGGTGGTGTGATCAAGTCTAGTAACTCATGTAACTCACCCATAGCCTCAGCGTAAGTGCATTCAACGTCATCATACTCGACTAAATGCACTTCAGTAGATTTATCTTTGAAATCAGTTTCTAAGCTCACTTCGTTGTAGAGCGCCACATATCTTGCCCAATATTGTTCCAGAAGTTGTCTGCGTGCAGTGAAAAACCCTTTGGTTTGTTTTACTTTGGCAGTTTTTCGCGTATTTGCGGCAAATTTGGTGATAATTGCTTCACTTGTCTTCAGCTGCTTTAACTTGTCCATTTTTTCCGATTTTAATGCCGATTATGGAATCCAAAATATGTTAAAAAAAAAATGTTTTCAAATTTCACAGTTCGAAACAGAATCAAAATAGTCGTCGAAATTTATTATTTGCTCCTTTTAGAGCAAACATAAAAAATGCCGAAAAGAAAGCAAAATATGAGAGTAACACAGAAAATATGGAATGGAAAAAAACGAAAATGTTAACTGCGCGCACGTCTCACACTTTGCTGTGTTTTGTTTTTTCTTCCCTGTTGTTCTAGCTGAACTTGTTGGTGTTTTATGTTCGAAAGAGACGGATATTGCCGACGTCGCTGCGACGCGCTAAATGGAGACTGCTCTGCCCTTAGACACTTTCACGAAAATGTGATTGCACAGGTTTGAGGTTAGGGCTTTCGCGACATAAGGAAAAGTTGTCCCACTCTGCCCATGCAAATGCTCAACTTTGGAGAACAACGTGGAGCACACGCACTGCGGTCACTTTGTCTAATAGTTTGAACCCGCACAGATAAGATTATTTGGAGCCCGTTGTGGAAATAGATTCCCTTGATTTGAACATTTTTATCACAGCCGGTGGAGGTAGACTCTCTTCGTCACGCCGCGCACGGAACAGGGTTTAGGTTGTAGTCACTCGCGTAAGGAAACAGGTTCACTGGAATTGATAGGTTGGAAGTAGATTCCTTTTTTTTCTTTTTAGTTTGGAAGTAGATTCCTTTTTTTCACTTTTGCTTAAAGGAAACAGATCCCCGCAAGGGATGCCAATGTTTGGGGAAATTGTCCAAATAAAAACGAAGAGATTGTTTATATTTAAACCGTTTACTATTCACTTAATATTTTAACAACTCTCAACTAATAATACCGCGTGTACTCTAAATTCCACTAAAACCGGAAACTCCAAAAAAAAGAGAAACATGTATATAATATAACACAAAAACGAAACTTAGAATAAAAAAGAATAATATAAAACAGGGCTGCATTTACATAGTTTTTAGACAATCTGTAACATTTCCGCCCACCTCGTCCAGTCTCTGCGACGACCCCTTAGTCTGAGGACCGCCCACCGTATGCGGATGAGCTATCTTGTTGAGGCTCGATCGGAAGCAACGAAACCTTAGAAATTGGGCGCTTGAGAACCGTGTCCTTGGTCCTGATAGTGACAACCCGGATATGCCCGTCTTCTCCTGGAAATGTCTCGACGATTCGACCCAAGGCCCATTGAGTTGGGGGCAAACGTTCATCGCGGAGTAGGACCAGTCGACCAATGGCAATGTTCTTTTGCTGTTGTTGCCATTTAGGTCGGGTGTGCAGGCGGTGTTAGTCGAGCGACCATCTGCGCCAAAAATCTTGATGCATTTGGCTGAGCTGCTTCCATCGACTCAGCAGTTGAGGTTTCAAATCTAGGCTGCAAGGCTCTGGAAGCGATGTAAGAGCTCTACCTGCGAGGAAGTGGCCAGGGGTCAAAGCCGTGAGATCAGTGGGATCATCAGTTAAAGCTGATAACGGCCGTGAGTTAAGGCATGCCTCTATTTTCTTCAGCACTGTGTAAAACTCTTCAAATGTCAGCGTGGTTGCACCAGCTACCCGTTTCAGATGATACTTCATGCTCTTCACCCCAGCCTCCCAGAGCCCACCAAAGTTAGGGGCAGCTGGAGGAATGACGTGTCAGTTCACGCCAAGCTTAGAAACATGTAGTGCAGCTGCGCTCTGTTGGGCGTGAAAAGCGTGTAGTTCTTTTTTTAGAAAGGTGTTCGCACCAATAAAATTCGTTCCGCGATCACTGTAGATATCGGAGCAGATCCCACGCACTGAAATGAATCTGCTCAATGCGGCGATGAAGGCTTCTGCTGTCAAGTCGCTTACCAGCTCCAAGTGGATCGCTTTGGTTGGCAGGCAAACAAAGAGTGCGACGTAACCTTTGTAACTTCGGTGTCCACGACCCTTGGAAGTGCGAACGCTAAAGGGCCCGGCATAGTCCACACCGGTGTATATGAAGGGCAAGGATGGATTGCAGCGTTCAGTTGGCAAGTTTCCCATAATTTGTGTGAGCGGCGCACATGATTGGCGAAAGCATGGGATGCAGCTTCGAATTATTCCTTTGACCACAGTGCGGCCGTTGATAATCCACCATCGTCTGCGAAGGAACTGCAACGTTGCTTGTGTGCCTCCATGTAGCGTTCGTTGATGTGCGTCTTTGATGAGTAGTGCAGTCAAAAGATTGATCTTTGGTAGTAATATAGGATAACATTCGCTGAAAGGAATGTGCGCGTTGTTCAACCTCCCACTGAGGCGCAGGATTCCCTCAGCATCTAAGGTCGGATTCAGTTTGATAAACTGGCTGCTTACAGGAAGTGGTTGGTTACGTTGCAGACAATGAATTTCTTGTCGAAAAACAGCGTGTTGAACTCGCTTGACCCAAAAAAACAATGCTGCGTTGCGCTCAGACCATAAGCAGAAAGACTCAGTCGGATGTGGTTTTTTACGGACGGCATTGACAAACCGTTGACACCAAGCTGTCGTGGCGAGAAGTTTCTCAAGTGTGGAGTAGTTCTCCAATAGAAACGATGGCGCAGCCTCGGCTTGAGCTAGGCAAACTTGTACCTGTTTCAGTTCGGGCAGCTCGTCAGGAATTGGTGGCTTTTGTTGTGGCCAGTGTGCTTGGGCTAACTTCAACCACGAAGGACCGGACCACCAAAGCGGGTGGTCAATAAGTTCGCTTGTTGTTATGCCACGGCTGGCACAATCCGCCGGGTTGACCTTTGTCGGGACGTAGTTCCAAACCCATGCGGATGAAATATCCTGGATTTGTATAACTCGGTTAGCTACAAACTCTTTAAGCTTACCAGGACTTGTTCGAATCCAATAAAGTGTTGTTATGGAGTCCGACCAGAGGTAAGTTTTGGTTTGATGCACATCGAAATGAAAAGCGCTGTGTACCTTTCGAGCGAGCTTGGCTGCGAGAAGAGCTGCACACAGCTCTAGCCGCGGTATGGTGACACGCTTCAAGGGAGCAACCTTCGTTTTTGCCGTGAGCAAGTGCACGGTTTGGTTGTTCGATGAAATGACTTTTAGATATGCAACTGCTGCATACGCCTGGGTAGATGCATCTGCAAAGGCATGAAGTTCATACGATGAACTGTGTGACGACATATGTATCCAGCGCGGGATTTTGACCTTAGCAAGGTTCTTCAAGTCGTTCCGGAACTCGATCCAGTTTGTTTGAAGTTCGCTTGTGAACTCGTCATCCCAGTTTAACCCGGTAAACCACAGGCGTTGAAAGAAGATTTTGCCTCGAATAACCACTGGAGCGAGGAATCCAAGGGGGTCGAACAGTTTAGACACGTCCGAGAGCAGCTGTCGTTTTGTAAAAGTCTCGATTGTATAGTCAAGGCTAACTCTGTAGCTGAACTCGTCCGTCTGAGTGTACCAGATCATGCCAAGAGCAGTGGTTGCTTCATCGAATGATACCTCTAGCTTATCCGCAGGTTTGTCCTCATTCGGTGCGATGGTCTCCAAAAACGACGAAGAGTTTGAATTCCACTTCCTTAACGTGAATCCACCTGTTTGCAGTAGTGCCTTGAGCTGCTGGGCTTCCTTGACTGCAGCAGCTGGGTCATCAGCTCCAGACAGTACATCATCGACGTAAAAATTATTTAACAGTGTTTTTGATGCGTCTGGATAGCGCAGTTTTTCATCGCTAGCGAGCGTGCGAAGAACGTTAATCGCAAGGTACGGCGCGCAGTTCGTTCCATAGGTGACGGTTAAGAGCCGAAAAGGTGTCGGTACATCACGTGTACTGGTTCGCCATAAAATGCGCTGGAGATCAGCGTCTCTCCTGTCGATCCAGATCTGGCGATACATTTTTTCGATATCACCAGTGAATGCTATCTGATATCGACGCCAGTTAAGAACAATTGTTGTAAGGTTGTTTTGCATTTTGGGGCCAATATGCAAACAATCATTAAGCGACACACCCAATTCGCTCTTTTGCGAGGCGTTAAAAACCACTCTCAGTTTAGTGGTTGAGCTTGATTCTTTTATTACGCCATGATGTGGCAAATAGCAGACATCGTTCGTAGTTGAATGATCCGTAATTTGTTCCATGTGGCCAAGCATCAGATACTCGTTCAAGAATTTGTCGTAGCTTTGCTGCATGACTGCATCGCGAAGAAGTCGGCGCTCCATGCACTTCAAGAGATTCATAGATGCATGATATGTTGATCCAAGCTGTGTTACGTCAGCGCCTTCCTTCACTGGCAATCTGAAACGTAGCGGCCGCTATCTAGACGCCTGGTAGTTTTGTCGAAGAACTCTTGACAAGCGCGTTCATCCTTTGTGAGTGCAGGACTCAAATTTTCCTCTTCCAATTCCCAAAATCTACGGAGAGATTCATCCAGGTCGACGATAGTGAAGTTGCAATTGTATGCTTGTTCGTTTGCTGCAAGCTTGTGCTTCGAGGTGAGACCACCAAACACAACCCATCCCAGATGAGTGTTTTGAGCAACGGTGTTGTTGACTTTACTCCGTTTAACATCATTCTTAAGCATCACGGCATAGTCTGCAGCACTCAGGATAAGGTCAATGCCTCCTGGAACATTAAGCCTGGGATCTGCCAAATCAAGCTCTTGAAAGTCGATAAGTTGACTAGGTGGAATTCTGAATGTTGGCACAAGATTACCAACACGAGGGAGAACTAATGCCACGCATGTAGCCTCAAATGATGAGGATTTAAGCGATTTGATCGTGAATTCCACGATACCTCGCGCGAGTGCGATTTTATTGCCACTGGCTCCATTCACTGGAATATGAGTGGCCACTCGTGTTAAGTGTAATTGTTTCGTAGCAAATTCGCTTATAAATGACGCCTCAGCTCCGCTATCGAGTAATGCCCTGAGCGTGAGTTTGTGTCCACTATTGGAGACCATTGAAACTAAAGCTGTTCCTAGTAGCACCGGTGAAAGCTCAGGAATGGATTTTGGTGACGAATCGTTGAAAATCTTAGTGTTATTTGCATTAACGTTTGTCGGTTTAGGAACTGTATGCGTTGATGGGCTCGTGATGACATTAGGGCTGAAATATTCATGCAGCATAGAGTGATGCATTTTGTTGCAATGCTGACAGCGTCGATTTGATGAGCATGCTGACTGTTGATGCCCATATCTCAAACAGTTGAGACACATGTTGCACTTTTCAATAAACTTGTAGCGCTCCTGAGGAGACTTCCTTCTAAAGTCTTCGAAAAACATGATGATGTGTTTGCCGGCACACCCAGGACAGCGTCCAGGGGCGGCATGATAATTTTTAACTCCATGGTGGGGTTTATATTTAGATAGAGTTGTATCTTTGAAGGCAGGCTTCGGATCCAGAGAGCTCTGGAAAATTTCTAGAGATCGAGTACGATTCTCTAAAAACTCTTTAAGTTGATCGAAAGTAGGCATTTCGTCACCAGAAGGGAGGGAGAGCTCCCAGGCTTTTCTGGTAACTGGGTCCAGTTTGTGGACGATCATGAAAACTAGCCAATCATCCCAGTGGTCAACAGGGCGATTCAGTTGTTCTAGCGCGCGAACCGCTGAGATGACGCCATCGAGCAACTATCGTAAATTAGTTGCGCTTTCCGTTTGAGCGGCTGGTAGGTGAGTAACTTCAGCTAAGTGCGCGTTAATGATGACGCGCTTATTCTCGTACTTGCTTCTGAGCAACTCCCAAGCAATAGAAAAGTTTCCATCAGTCATTGTTATATTCTCGAGTGCGTTCGCTGCTGCACCGGTAAGGCTATCTTTCAGATACTGCAACCGCTGAATGTTCGCAAGTGATGTGTTGTCTATGACCACAGACGTGAAGAGATCCTTGAATGGATACCATTTTAAAAAGGATCCGTCGAATGGAAGAATCTTCAGTCGAGGTAGACTCTGAGCTGGGCTATGGTGAGCGACAAATGATGATTGTTGTTGCGTAGCATCCACGGAGCTCGCTGGTGGTGTGATCAAGTCTAGTAACTCATGTAACTCACCCATAGCCTCAGCGTAAGTGCATTCAACGTCATCATACTCGACTAAATGCACTTCAGTAGACTTATCTTTGAAATCAGTTTCTAAGCTCACTTCGTTGTAGAGCGCCACATATCTTGCCCAATATTGTTCCAGAAGTTGTCTGCGTGCAGTGAAAAACCCTTTGGTTTGTTTTACTTTGGCAGTTTTTCGCGTATTTGCGGCAAATTTGGTGATAATTGCTTCACTTGTCTTCAGCTGCTTTAACTTGTCCATTTTTTCCGATTTTAATGCCGATTATGGAATCCAAAATATGTTAAAAAAAAAATGTTTTCAAATTTCACAGTTCGAAACAGAATCAAAATAGTCGTCGAAATTTATTATTTGCTCCTTTTAGAGCAAACATAAAAAATGCCGAAAAGAAAGCAAAATATGAGAGTAACACAGAAAATATGGAATGGAAAAAAACGAAAATGTTAACTGCGCGCACGTCTCACACTTTGCTGTGTTTTGTTTTTTCTTCCCTGTTGTTCTAGCTGAACTTGTTGGTGTTTTATGTTCGAAAGAGACGGATATTGCCGACGTCGCTGCGACGCGCTAAATGGAGACTGCTCTGCCCTTAGACACTTTTACGAAAATGTGATTGCACAGGTTTGAGGTTAGGGCTTTCGCGACATAAGGAAAAGTTGTCCCACTCTGCCCATGCAAATGCTCAACTTTGGAGAACAACGTGGAGCACACGCACTGCGGTCACTTTGTCTAATAGTTTGAACCCGCACAGATAAGATTATTTGGAGCCCGTTGTGGAAATAGATTCCCTTGATTTGAACATTTTTATCACAGCCGGTGGAGGTAGACTCTCTTCGTCACGCCGCGCACGGAACAGGGTTTAGGTTGTAGTCACTCGCGTAAGGAAACAGGTTCACTTGAATTGATAGGTTGGAAGTAGATTCCTTTTTTTTCTTTTTAGTTTGGAAGTAGATTCCTTTTTTTCACTTTTGCTTAAAGGGAGCAGATCCCCGCAAGGGATGCCAATGTTTGGGGAAATTGTCCAAATAAAAACGAAGAGATTGTTTATATTTAAACCGTTTACTATTCACTTAATATTTTAACAACTCTCAACTAATAATACCGCGTGTACTCTAAATTCCACTAAAACCGGAAACTCCAAAAAAAAGAGAAACATGTATATAATATAACACAAAAACGAAACTTAGAATAAAAAAGAATAATATAAAACAGGGCTGCATTTACATAGTTTTTAGACAATCTGTAACATTTCCGCCCACCTCGTCCAGTCTCTGCGACGACCCCTTAGTCTGAGGACCGCCCACCGTATGCGGATGAGCTATCTTGTTGAGGCTCGATCGGAAGCAACGAAACCTTAGAAATTGGGCGCTTGAGAACCGTGTCCTTGGTCCTGATAGTGACAACCCGGATATGCCCGTCTTCTCCTGGAAATGTCTCGACGATTCGACCCAAGGCCCATTGAGTTGGGGGCAAACGTTCATCGCGGAGTAGGACCAGTCGACCAGTGGCAATGTTCTTTTGCTGTTGTTGCCATTTAGGTCGGCGGTGTGCAGCCGGTGTTAGTCGAGCGACCATCTGCGCCAAAAATCTTGATGCATTTGGCTGAGCTGCTTCCATCGACTCAGCAGTTGAGGTTTCAAATCTAGGCTGCAAGGCTCTGGAAGCGATGTAAGAGCTCTACCTGCGAGGAAGTGGCCAGGGGTCAAAGCCGTGAGATCAGTGGGATCATCAGTTAAAGCTGATAACGGCCGTGAGTTAAGGCATGCCTCTATTTTCTTCAGCACTGTGTAAAACTCTTCAAATGTCAGCGTGGTTGCACCAGCTACCCGTTTCAGATGATACTTCATGCTCTTCACCCCAGCCTCCCAGAGCCCACCAAAGTTAGGGGCAGCTGGAGGAATGAAGTGTCAGTTCACGCCAAGCTTAGAAACATGTAGTGCAGCTGCGCTCTGTTGGGCGTGAAAAGCGTGTAGTTCTTTTTTTAGAAAGGTGTTCGCACCAATAAAATTCGTTCCGCGATCACTGTAGATATCGGAGCAGATCCCACGCACTGAAATGAATCTGCTCAATGCGGCGATGAAGGCTTCTGCTGTCAAGTCGCTTACCAGCTCCAAGTGGATCGCTTTGGTTGGCAGGCAAACAAAGAGTGCGACGTAACCTTTGTAACTTCGGTGTCCACGACCCTTGGAAGTGCGAACGCTAAAGGGCCCGGCATAGTCCACACCGGTGTATATGAAGGGCAAGGATGGATTGCAGCGTTCAGTTGGCAAGTTTCCCATAATTTGTGTGAGCGGCGCACATGATTGGCGAAAGCATGGGATGCAGCTTCGAATTATTCCTTTGACCACAGTGCGGCCGTTGATAATCCATCATCGTCTGCGAAGGAACTGCAACGTTGCTTGTGTGCCTCCATGTAGCGTTCGTTGATGTGCGTCTTTGATGAGTAGTGCAGTCAAAAGATTGATCTTTGGTAGTAATATAGGATAACATTCGCTGAAAGGAATGTGCGCGTTGTTCAACCTCCCACTGAGGCACAGGATTCCCTCAGCATCTAAGGTCGGATTCAGTTTGATAAACTGGCTGCTTACAGGAAGTGGTTGGTTACGTTGCAGACAATGAATTTCTTGTCGAAAAACAGCGTGTTGAACTCGCTTGACCCAAAAAAACAATGCTGCGTTGCGCTCAGACCATAAGCAGAAAGACTCAGTCGGATGTGGTTTTTTACGGACGGCATTGACAAACCGTTGACACCAAGCTGTCGTGGCGAGAAGTTTCTCAAGTGTGGAGTAGTTCTCCAATAGAAACGATGGCGCAGCCTCGGCTTGAGCTAGGCAAACTTGTACCTGTTTCAGTTCGGGCAGCTCGTCAGGAATTGGTGGCTTTTGTTGTGGCCAGTGTGCTTGGGCTAACTTCAACCACGAAGGACCGGACCACCAAAGCGGGTGGTCAATAAGTTCGCTTGTTGTTATGCCACGGCTGGCACAATCCGCCGGGTTGACCTTTGTCGGGACGTAGTTCCAAACCCATGCGGATGAAATATCCTGGATTTGTATAACTCGGTTAGCTACAAACTCTTTAAGCTTACAAGGACTTGTTCGAATCCAATAAAGTGTTGTTATGGAGTCCGATCAGAGGTAAGTTTTGGTTTGATGCACATCGAAATGAAAAGCGCTGTGTACCTTTAGAGCGAGCTTGGCTGCGAGAAGAGCTGCACACAGCTCTAGCAGCGGTATGGTGACACGCTTCAAGGGAGCAACCTTCGTTTTTGCCGTGAGCAAGTGCACGGTTTGGTTGTTCGATGAAATGACTTTTAGATATGCAACTGCTGCATACGCCTGGGTAGATGCATCTGCAAAGGCATTAAGTTCATACGATGAACTGTGTGACGACATATGTATCCAGCGCGGGATTTTGACCTTAGCAAGGTTCTTCAAGTCGTTCCGGAACTCGATCCAGTTTGTTTGAAGTTCGCTTGTGAGCTCGTCATCCCAGTTTAACCCGGTAAACCACAGGCGTTGAAAGAAGATTTTGCCTCGAATAACCACTGGAGCGAGGAATCCAAGGGGGTCGAACAGTTTAGACACGTCCGAGAGCAGCTGTCGTTTTGTAAAAGTCTCGATTGTATAGTCACGGCTAACTCTGTAGCTGAACTCGTCCATCTGAGTGTACCAGATCATGCCAAGAGCATTGGTTGCTTCATCGAATGATACCTCTAGCTTATCCGCAGGTTTGTCCTCATTCGGTGCGATGGTCTCCAAAAACGACGAAGAGTTTGAATTCCACTTCCTTAACGTGAATCCACCTGTTTGCAGTAGTGCCTTGAGCTGCTGGGCTTCCTTGACTGCAGCAGCTGGGTCATCAGCTCCAGACAGTACATCATCGACGTATTATTAACAGTGTTTTTGATGCGTCTGGATAGCGCAGTTTTTCATCGCTAGCGAGCGTGCGAAGAACGTTAATCGCAAGGTACGGCGCGCAGTTCGTTCCATAGGTGACGGTTAAGAGCCGAAAAGGTGTCGGTACATCACGTGTACTGGTTCGCCATAAAATGCGCTGGAGATCAGCGTCTCTCCTGTCGATCCAGATCTGGCGATACATTTTTTCGATATCACCAGTGAATGCTATCTGATATCGACGCCAGTTAAGAACAATTGTTGTAAGGTTGTTTTGCATTTTGGGGCCAACATGCAAACAATCATTAAGCGACACACCCAATTCGCTCTTTTGCGAGGCGTTAAAAACCACTCTCAGTTTAGTGGTTGAGCTTGATTCTTTTATTACGCCATGATGTGGCAAATAGCAGACATCGTTCGTAGTTGAATGATCCGTAATTTGTTCCATGTGGCCAAGCATCAGATACTCGTTCAAGAATTTGTCGTAGCTTTGCTGCATGACTGCATCGCGAAGAAGTCGGCGCTCCATGCACTTCAAGAGATTCATAGATGCATGATATGTTGATCCAAGCTGTGTTACGTCAGCGCCTTCCTTCACTGGCAATCTGAAACGTAGCGGCCGCTATCTAGACGCCTGGTAGTTTTGTCGAAGAATTCTTGACAAGCGCGTTCATCCTTTGTGAGTGCAGGACTCAAATTTTCCTCTTCCAATTCCCAAAATCTACGGAGAGATTCATCCAGGTCGACGATAGTGAAGTTGCAATTGTATGCTTGTTCGTTTGCTGCAAGCTTGTGCTTCGAGGTGAGACCACCAAACACAACCCATCCCAGATGAGTGTTTTGAGCAACGGTGTTGTTGACTTTACTCCGTTTAACATCATTCTTAAGCATCACGGCATAGTCTGCAGCACTCAGGATAAGGTCAATGCCTCCTGGAACATTAAGCCTGGGATCTGCCAAATCAAGCTCTTGAAAGTCGATAAGTTGACTAGGTGGAATTCTGAATGTTGGCACAAGATTCCCAACACGAGGGAGAACTAATGCCACGCATGTAGCCTCAAATGATGAGGATTTAAGCGATTTGATCGTGAATTCCACGATACCTCGCGCGAGTGCGATTTTATTGCCACTGGCTCCATTCACTGGAATATGAGTGGCCACTCGTGTTAAGTGTAATTGTTTCGTAGCAAATTCGCTTATAAATGACGCCTCAGCTCCGCTATCGAGTAATGCCCTGAGCGTGAGTTTGTGTCCACTATTGGAGACCATTGAAACTAAAGCTGTTCCTAGTAGCACCGGTGAAAGCTCAGGAATGGATTTTGGTGACGAATCGTTGAAAATCCTAGTGTTATTTGCATTAACGTTTGTCGGTTTAGGAACTGTATGCGTTGATGGGCTCGTGATGACATTAGGGCTGAAATATTCATGCAGCATAGAGTGATGCATTTTGTTGCAATGCTGACAGCGTCGATTTGATGAGCATGCTGACTGTTGATGCCCATATCTCAAACAGTTGAGACACATGTTGCACTTTTCAATAAACTTGTAGCGCTCCTGAGGAGACTTCCTTCTAAAGTCTTCGAAAAACATGATGATGTGTTTGCCGGCATACCCAGGACAGCGTCCAGGGGCGGCATGATAATTTTTAACTCCATGGTGGGGTTTATATTTAGATAGAGCTGTATCTTTGAAGGCAGGCTTCGGATCCAGAGAGCTCTGGAAAATTTCTAGAGATCGAGTACGATTCTCTAAAAACTCTTTAAGTTGATCGAAAGTAGGCATTTCGTCACCAGAAGGGAGGGAGAGCTCCCAGGCTTTTCTGGTAACTGGGTCCAGTTTGTGGACGATCATGAAAACTAGCCAATCATCCCAGTGGTCAACAGGGCGATTCAGTTGTTCTAGCGCGCGAACCGCTGAGATGACGCCATCGAGCAACCATCGTAAATTAGTTGCGCTTTCCGTTTGAGCGGCTGGTAGGTGAGTAACTTCAGCTAAGTGCGCGTTAATGATGACGCGCTTATTCTCGTACTTGCTTCTGAGCAACTCCCAAGCAATAGAAAAGTTTCCATCAGTCATTGTTATATTCTCGAGTGCGTTCGCTGCTGCACCGGTAAGGCTATCTTTCAGATACTGCAACCGCTGAATGTTCGCAAGTGATGTGTTGTCTATGACCACAGACGTGAAGAGATCCTTGAATGGATACCATTTTAAAAAGGATCCGTCGAATGGAAGAATCTTCAGTCGAGGTAGACTCTGAGCTGGGCTATGGTGAGCGACAAATGATGATTGTTGTTGCGTAGCATCCACGGAGCTCGCTGGTGGTGTGATCAAGTCTAGTAACTCATGTAACTCACCCATAGCCTCAGCGTAAGTGCATTCAACGTCATCATACTCGACTAAATGCACTTCAGTAGATTTATCTTTGAAATCAGTTTCTAAGCTCACTTCGTTGTAGAGCGCCACATATCTTGCCCAATATTGTTCCAGAAGTTGTCTGCGTGCAGTGAAAAACCCTTTGGTTTGTTTTACTTTGGCAGTTTTTCGCGTATTTGCGGCAAATTTGGTGATAATTGCTTCACTTGTCTTCAGCTGCTTTAACTTGTCCATTTTTTCCGATTTTAATGCCGATTATGGAATCCAAAATATGTTTAAAAAAAAATGTTTTCAAATTTCACAGTTCGAAACAGAATCAAAATAGTCGTCGAAATTTATTATTTGCTCCTTTTAGAGCAAACATAAAAAATGCCGAAAAGAAAGCAAAATATGAGAGTAACACAGAAAATATGGAATGGAAAAAAACGAAAATGTTAACTGCGCGCACGTCTCACACTTTGCTGTGTTTTGTTTTTTCTTCCCTGTTGTTCTAGCTGAACTTGTTGGTGTTTTATGTTCGAAAGAGACGGATATTGCCGACGTCGCTGCGACGCGCTAAATGGAGACTGCTCTGCCCTTAGACACTTTTACGAAAATGTGATTGCACAGGTTTGAGGTTAGGGCTTTCGCGACATAAGGAAAAGTTGTCCCACTCTGCCCATGCAAATGCTCAACTTTGGAGAACAACGTGGAGCACACGCACTGCGGTCACTTTGTCAAATAGTTTGAACCCGCACAGATAAGATTATTTGGAGCCCGTTGTGGAAATAGATTCCCTTGATTTGAACATTTTTATCACAGCCGGTGGAGGTAGACTCTCTTCGTCACGCCGCGCACGGAACAGGGTTTAGGTTGTAGTCAGTCGCGTAAGGAAACAGGTTCACTTGAATTGATAGGTTGGAAGTAGATTCCTTTTTTTTCTTTTTAGTTTGGAAGTAGATTCCTTTTTTTCACTTTTGCTTAAAGGAAACAGATCCCCGCAAGGGATGCCAATGTTTGGGGAAATTGTCCAAATAAAAACGAAGAGATTGTTTATATTTAAACCGTTTACTATTCACTTAATATTTTAACAACTCTCAACTAATAATACCGCGTGTACTCTAAATTCCACTAAAACCGGAAAATCCAAAAAAAAGAGAAACATGTATATAATATAACACAAAAACGAAACTTAGAATAAAAAAGAATAATATAAAACAGGGCTGCATTTACATAGTTTTTAGACAATCTGTAACATTTCCGCCCACCTCGTCCAGTCTCTGCGACGACCCCTTAGTCTGAGGACCGCCCACCGTATGCGGATGAGCTATCTTGTTGAGGCTCGATCGGAAGCAACGAAACCTTAGAAATTGGGCGCTTGAGAACCGTGTCCTTGGTCCTGATAGTGACAACCCGGATATGCCCGTCTTCTCCTGGAAATGTCTCGACGATTCGACCCAAGGCCCATTGAGTTGGGGGCAAACGTTCATCGCGGAGTAGGACCAGTCGACCAATGGCAATGTTCTTTTGCTGTTGTTGCCATTTAGGTCGGGTGTGCAGCCGGTGTTAGTCGAGCGACCATCTGCGCCAAAAATCTTGATGCATTTGGCTGAGCTGCTTCCATCGACTCAGCAGTTGAGGTTTCAAATCTAGGCTGCAAGGCTCTGGAAGCGATGTAAGAGCTCTACCTGCGAGGAAGTGGCCAGGGGTCAAAGCCGTGAGATCAGTGGGATCATCAGTTAAAGCTGATAACGGCCGTGAGTTAAGGCATGCCTCTATTTTCTTCAGCACTGTGTAAAACTCTTCAAATGTCAGCGTGGTTGCACCAGCTACCCGTTTCAGATGATACTTCATGCTCTTCACCCCAGCCTCCCAGAGCCCACCAAAGTTAGGGGCAGCTGGAGGAATGAAGTGTCAGTTCACGCCAAGCTTAGAAACATGTAGTGCAGCTGCGCTCTGTTGGGCGTGAAAAGCGTGTAGTTCTTTTTTTAGAAAGGTGTTCGCACCAATAAAATTCGTTCCGCGATCACTGTAGATATCGGAGCAGATCCCACGCACTGAAATGAATCTGCTCAATGCGGCGATGAAGGCTTCTGCTGTCAAGTCGCTTACCAGCTCCAAGTGGATCGCTTTGGTTGGCAGGCAAACAAAGAGTGCGACGTAACCTTTGTAACTTCGGTGTCCACGACCCTTGGAAGTGCGAACGCTAAAGGGCCCGGCATAGTCCACACCGGTGTATATGAAGGGCAAGGATGGATTGCAGCGTTCAGTTGGCAAGTTTCCCATAATTTGTGTGAGCGGCGCACATGATTGGCGAAAGCATGGGATGCAGCTTCGAATTATTCCTTTGACCACAGTGCGGCCGTTGATAATCCACCATCGTCTGCGAAGGAACTGCAACGTTGCTTGTGTGCCTCCATGTAGCGTTCGTTGATGTGCGTCTTTGATGAGTAGTGCAGTCAAAAGATTGATCTTTGGTAGTAATATAGGATAACATTCGCTGAAAGGAATGTGCGCGTTGTTCAACCTCCCACTGAGGCGCAGGATTCCCTCAGCATCTAAGGTCGGATTCAGTTTGATAAACTGGCTGCTTACAGGAAGTGGTTGGTTACGTTGCAGACAATGAATTTCTTGTCGAAAAACAGCGTGTTGAACTCGCTTGACCCAAAAAAACAATGCTGCGTTGCGCTCAGACCATAAGCAGAAAGACTCAGTCGGATGTGGTTTTTTACGGACGGCATTGACAAACCGTTGACACCAAGCTGTCGTGGCGAGAAGTTTCTCAAGTGTGGAGTAGTTCTCCAATAGAAACGATGGCGCAGCCTCGGCTTGAGCTAGGCAAACTTGTACCTGTTTCAGTTCGGGCAGCTCGTAAGGAATTGGTGGCTTTTGTTGTGGCCAGTGTGCTTGGGCTAACTTAAACCACGAAGGACCGGACCACCAAAGCGGGTGGTCAATAAGTTCGCTTGTTGTTATGCCACGGCTGGCACAATCCGCCGGGTTGACCTTTGTCGGGACGTAGTTCCAAACCCATGCGGATGAAATATCCTGGATTTGTATAACTCGGTTAGCTACAAACTCTTTAAGCTTACAAGGACTTGTTCGAATCCAATAAAGTGTTGTTATGGAGTCCGACCAGAGGTAAGTTTTGGTTTGATGCACATCGAAATGAAAAGCGCTGTGTACCTTTCGAGCGAGCTTGGCTGCGAGAAGAGCTGCACACAGCTCTAGCCGCGGTATGGTGACACGCTTCAAGGGAGCAACCTTCGTTTTTGCCGTGAGCAAGTGCACGGTTTGGTTGTTCGATGAAATGACTTTTAGATATGCAACTGCTGCATACGCCTGGGTAGATGCATCTGCAAAGGCATGAAGTTCATACGATGAACTGTGTGACGACATATGTATCCAGCGCGGGATTTTGACCTTAGCAAGGTTCTTCAAGTCGTTCCGGAACTCGATCCAGTTTGTTTGAAGTTCGCTTGTGAGCTCGTCATCCCAGTTTAACCCGGTAAACCACAGGCGTTGAAAGAAGATTTTGCCTCGAATAACCACTGGAGCGAGGAATCCAAGGGGGTCGAACAGTTTAGACACGTCCGAGAGCAGCTGTCGTTTTGTAAAAGTCTCGATTGTATAGTCAAGGCTAACTCTGTAGCTGAACTCGTCCATCTGAGTGTACCAGATCATGCCAAGAGCATTGGTTGCTTCATCGAATGATACCTCTAGCTTATCCGCAGGTTTGTCCTCATTCGGTGCGATGGTCTCCAAAAACGACGAAGAGTTTGAATTCCACTTCCTTAACGTGAATCCACCTGTTTGCAGTAGTGCCTTGAGCTGCTGGGCTTCCTTGACTGCAGCAGCTGGGTCATCAGCTCCAGACAGTACATCATCGACGTAAAAATTATTTAACAGTGTTTTTGATGCGTCTGGATAGCGCAGTTTTTCATCGCTAGCGAGCGTGCGAAGAACGTTAATCGCAAGGTACGGCGCGCAGTTCGTTCCATAGGTGACGGTTAAGAGCCGAAAAGGTGTCGGTACATCACGTGTACTGGTTCGCCATAAAATGCGCTGGAGATCAGCGTCTCTCCTGTCGATCCAGATCTGGCGATACATTTTTTCGATATCACCAGTGAATGCTATCTGATATCGACGCCAGTTAAGAACAATTGTTGTAAGGTTGTTTTGCATTTTGGGGCCAACATGCAAACAATCATTAAGCGACACACCCAATTCGCTCTTTTGCGAGGCGTTAAAAACCACTCTCAGTTTAGTGGTTGAGCTTGATTCTTTTATTACGCCATGATGTGGCAAATAGCAGACATCGTTCGTAGTTGAATGATCCGTAATTTGTTCCATGTGGCCAAGCATCAGATACTCGTTCAAGAATTTGTCGTAGCTTTGCTGCATGACTGCATCGCGAAGAAGTCGGCGCTCCATGCACTTCAAGAGATTCATAGATGCATGATATGTTGATCCAAGCTGTGTTACGTCAGCGCCTTCCTTCACTGGCAATCTGAAACGTAGCGGCCGCATTCTAGACGCCTGGTAGTTTTGTCGAAGAATTCTTGACAAGCGCGTTCATCCTTTGTGAGTGCAGGACTCAAATTTTCCTCTTCCAATTCCCAAAATCTACGGAGAGATTCATCCAGGTCAACGATAGTGAAGTTGCAATTGTATGCTTGTTCGTTTGCTGCAAGCTTGTGCTTCGAGGTGAGACCACCAAACACAACCCATCCCAGATGAGTGTTTTGAGCAACGGTGTTGTTGACTTTACTCCGTTTAACATCATTCTTAAGCATCACGGCATAGTCTGCAGCACTCAGGATAAGGTCAATGCCTCCTGGAACATTAAGCCTGGGATCTGCCAAATCAAGCTCTTGAAAGTCGATAAGTTGACTAGGTGGAATTCTGAATGTTGGCACAAGATTCCCAACACGAGGGAGAACTAATGCCACGCATGTAGCCTCAAATGATGAGGATTTAAGCGATTTGATCGTGAATTCCACGATACCTCGTGCGAGTGCGATTTTACTGCCACTGGCTCCATTCACTGGAATATGAGTGGCCACTCGTGTTAAGTGTAATTGTTTCGTAGCAAATTCGCTTATAAATGACGCCTCAGCTCCGCTATCGAGTAATGCCCTGAGCGTGAGTTTGTGTCCACTATTGGAGACCATTGAAACTAAAGCTGTTCCTAGTAGCACCGGTGAAAGCTCAGGAATGGATTTTGGTGACGAATCGTTGAAAATCTTAGTGTTATTTGCATTAACGTTTGTCGGTTTAGGAACTGTATGCGTTGATGGGCTCGTGATGACATTAGGGCTGGAATATTCATGCAGCATAGAGTGATGCATTTTGTTGCAATGCTGACAGCGTCGATTTGATGAGTATGCTGACTGTTGATGCCCATATCTCAAACAGTTGAGACACATGTTGCACTTTTCAATAAACTTGTAGCGCTCCTGAGGAGACTTCCTTCTAAAGTCTTCGAAAAACATGATGATGTGTTTGCCGGCACACCCAGGACAGCGTCCAGGGGCGGCATGATAATTTTTAACTCCATGGTGGGGTTTATATTTAGATAGAGCTGTATCTTTGAAGGCAGGCTTCGGATCCAGAGAGCTCTGGAAAATTTCTAGAGATCGAGTACGATTCTCTAAAAACTCTTTAAGTTGATCGAAAGTAGGCATTTCGTCACCAGAAGGGAGGGAGAGCTCCCAGGCTTTTCTGGTAACTGGGTCCAGTTTGTGGACGATCATGAAAACTAGCCAATCATCCCAGTGGTCAACAGGGCGATTCAGTTGTTCTAGCGCGCGAACCGCTGAGATGACGCCATCGAGCAACTATCGTAAATTAGTTGCGCTTTCCGTTTGAGCGGCTGGTAGGTGAGTAACTTCAGCTAAGTGCGCGTTAATGATGACGCGCTTATTCTCGTACTTGCTTCTGAGCAACTCCCAAGCAATAGAAAAGTTTCCATCAGTCATTGTTATATTCTCGAGTGCGTTCGCTGCTGCACCGGTAAGGCTATCTTTCAGATACTGCAACCGCTGAATGTTCGCAAGTGATGTGTTGTCTATGACCACAGACGTGAAGAGATCCTTGAATGGATACCATTTTAAAAAGGATCCGTCGAATGGAAGAATCTTCAGTCGAGGTAGACTCTGAGCTGGGCTATGGTGAGCGACAAATGATGATGGTTGTTGCGTAGCATCCACGGAGCTCGCTGGTGGTGTGATCAAGTCTAGTAACTCATGTAACTCACCCATAGCCTCAGCGTAAGTGCATTCAACGTCATCATACTCGACTAAATGCACTTCAGTAGATTTATCTTTGAAATCAGTTTCTAAGCTCACTTCGTTGTAGAGCGCCACATATCTTGCCCAATATTGTTCCAGAAGTTGTCTGCGTGCAGTGAAAAACCCTTTGGTTTGTTTTACTTTAGCAGTTTTTCGCGTATTTGCGGCAAATTTGGTGATAATTGCTTCACTTGTCTTCAGCTGCTTTAACTTGTCCATTTTTTCCGATTTTAATGCCGATTATGGAATCCAAAATATGTTAAAAAAAAAATGTTTTCAAATTTCACAGTTCGAAACAGAATCAAAATAGTCGTCGAAATTTATTATTTGCTCCTTTTAGAGCAAACATAAAAAATGCCGAAAAGAAAGCAAAATATGAGAGTAACACAGAAAATATGGAATGGAAAAAAACGAAAATGTTAACTGCGCGCACGTCTCACACTTTGCTGTGTTTTGTTTTTTCTTCCCTGTTGTTCTAGCTGAACTTGTTGGTGTTTTATGTTCGAAAGAGACGGATATTGCCGACGTCGCTGCGACGCGCTAAATGGAGACTGCTCTGCCCTTAGACACTTTTACGAAAATGTGATTGCACAGGTTTGAGGTTAGGGCTTTCGCGACATAAGGAAAAGTTGTCCCACTCTGCCCATGCAAATGCTCAACTTTGGAGAACAACGTGGAGCACACGCACTGCGGTCACTTTGTCTAATAGTTTGAACCCGCACAGATAAGATTATTTGGAGCCCGTTGTGGAAATAGATTCCCTTGATTTGAACATTTTTATCACAGCCGGTGGAGGTAGACTCTCTTCGTCACGCCGCGCACGGAACAGGGTTTAGGTTGTAGTCACTCGCGTAAGGAAACAGGTTCACTTGAATTGATAGGTTGGAAGTAGATTCCTTTTTTTTCTTTTTAGTTTGGAAGTAGATTCCTTTTTTTCACTTTTGCTTAAAGGGAGCAGATCCCCGCAAGGGATGCCAATGTTTGGGGAAATTGTCCAAATAAAAACGAAGAGATTGTTTATATTTAAACCGTTTACTATTCACTTAATATTTTAACAACTCTCAACTAATAATACCGCGTGTACTCTAAATTCCACTAAAACCGGAAACTCCAAAAAAAAGAGAAACATGTATATAATATAACACAAAAACGAAACTTAGAATAAAAAAGAATAATATAAAACAGGGCTGCATTTACATAGTTTTTAGACAATCTGTAACATTTCCGCCCACCTCGTCCAGTCTCTGCGACGACCCCTTAGTCTGAGGACCGCCCACCGTATGCGGATGAGCTATCTTGTTGAGGCTCGATCGGAAGCAACGAAACCTTAGAAATTGGGCGCTTGAGAACCGTGTCCTTGGTCCTGATAGTGACAACCCGGATATGCCCGTCTTCTCCTGGAAATGTCTCGACGATTCGACCCAATGCCCATTGAGTTGGGGGCAAACGTTCATCGCGGAGTAGGACCAGTCGACCAATGGCAATGTTCTTTTGCTGTTGTTGCCATTTAGGTCGGGTGTGCAGCCGGTGTTAGTCGAGCGACCATCTGCGCCAAAAATCTTGATGCATTTGGCTGAGCTGCTTCCATCGACTCAGCAGTTGAGGTTTCAAATCTAGGCTGCAAGGCTCTGGAAGCGATGTAAGAGCTCTACTTGCGAGGAAGTGGCCAGGGGTCAAAGCCGTGAGATCAGTGGGATCATCAGTTAAAGCTGATAACGGCCGTGAGTTAAGGCATGCCTCTATTTTCTTCAGCACTGTGTAAAACTCTTCAAATGTCAGCGTGGTTGCACCAGCTACCCGTTTCAGATGATACTTCATGCTCTTCACCCCAGCCTCCCAGAGCCCACCAAAGTTAGGGGCAGCTGGAGGAATGAAGTGTCAGTTCACGCCAAGCTTAGAAACATGTAGTGCAGCTGCGCTCTGTTGGGCGTGAAAAGCGTGTAGTTCTTTTTTTAGAAAGGTGTTCGCACCAATAAAATTCGTTCCGCGATCACTGTAGATATCGGAGCAGATCCCACGCACTGAAATGAATCTGCTCAATGCGGCGATGAAGGCTTCTGCTGTCAAGTCGCTTACCAGCTCCAAGTGGATCGCTTTGGTTGGCAGGCAAACAAAGAGTGCGACGTAACCTTTGTAACTTCGGTGTCCACGACCCTTGGAAGTGCGAACGCTAAAGGGCCCGGCATAGTCCACACCGGTGTATATGAAGGGCAAGGATGGATTGCAGCGTTCAGTTGGCAAGTTTCCCATAATTTGTGTGAGCGGCGCACATGATTGGCGAAAGCATGGGATGCAGCTTCGAATTATTCCTTTGACCACAGTGCGGCCGTTGATAATCCACCATCGTCTGCGAAGGAACTGCAACGTTGCTTATGTGCCTCCATGTAGCGTTCGTTGATGTGCGACTTTGATGAGTAGTGCAGTCAAAAGATTGATCTTTGGTAGTAATATAGGATAACATTCGCTGAAAGGAATGTGCGCGTTGTTCAACCTCCCACTGAGGCGCAGGATTCCCTCAGCATCTAAGGTCGGATTCAGTTTGATAAACTGGCTGCTTACAGGAAGTGGTTGGTTACGTTGCAGACAATGAATTTCTTGTCGAAAAACAGCGTGTTGAACTCGCTTGACCCAAAAAAACAATGCTGCGTTGCGCTCAGACCATAAGCAGAAAGACTCAGTCGGATGTGGTTTTTTACGGACGGCATTGACAAACCGTTGACACCAAGCTGTCGTGGCGAAAAGTTTCTCAAGTGTGGAGTAGTTCTCCAATAGAAACGATGGCGCAGCCTCGGCTTGAGCTAGGCAAACTTGTACCTGTTTCAGTTCGGGCAGCTCGTAAGGAATTGGTGGCTTTTGTTGTGGCCAGTGTGCTTGGGCTAACTTAAACCACGAAGGACCGGACCACCAAAGCGGGTGGTCAATAAGTTCGCTTGTTGTTATGCCACGGCTGGCACAATCCGCCGGGTTGACCTTTGTCGGGACGTAGTTCCAAACCCATGCGGATGAAATATCCTGGATTTGTATAACTCCGTTAGCTACAAACTCTTTAAGCTTACCAGGACTTGTTCGAATCCAATAAAGTGTTGTTATGGAGTCCGACCAGAGGTAAGTTTTGGTTTGATGCACATCGAAATGAAAAGCGCTGTGTACCTTTCGAGCGAGCTTGGCTGCGAGAAGAGCTGCACACAGCTCTAGCCGCGGTATGGTGACACGCTTCAAGGGAGCAACCTTCGTTTTTGCCGTGAGCAAGTGCACGGTTTGGTTGTTCGATGAAATGACTTTTAGATATGCAACTGCTGCATACGCCTGGGTAGATGCATCTGCAAAGGCATGAAGTTCATACGATGAACTGTGTGACGACATATGTATCCAGCGCGGGATTTTGACCTTAGCAAGGTTCTTCAAGTCGTTCCGGAACTCGATCCAGTTTGTTTGAAGTTCGCTTGTGAGCTCGTCATCCCAGTTTAACCCGGTAAACCACAGGCGTTGAAAGAAGATTTTGCCTCGAATAACCACTGGAGCGAGGAATCCAAGGGGGTCGAACAGTTTAGACACGTCCGAGAGCAGCTGTCGTTTTGTAAAAGTCTCGATTGTATAGTCAAGGCTAACTCTGTAGCTGAACTCGTCCATCTGAGTGTACCAGATCATGCCAAGAGCATTGGTTGCTTCATCGAATGATACCTCTAGCTTATCCGCAGGTTTGTCCTCATTCGGTGCGATGGTCTCCAAAAACGACGAAGAGTTTGAATTCCACTTCCTTAACGTGAATCCACCTGTTTGCAGTAGTGCCTTGAGCTGCTGGGCTTCCTTGACTGCAGCAGCTGGGTCATCAGCTCCAGACAGTACATCATCGACGTAAAAATTATTTAACAGTGTTTTTGATGCGTCTGGATAGCGCAGTTTTTCATCGCTAGCGAGCGTGCGAAGAACGTTAATCGCAAGGTACGGCGCGTAGTTCGTTCCATAGGTGACGGTTAAGAGCCGAAAAGGTGTCGGTACATCACGTGTACTGGTTCGCCATAAAATGCGCTGGAGATCAGCGTCTCTCCTGTCGATCCAGATCTGGCGATACATTTTTTCGATATCACCAGTGAATGCTATCTGATATCGACGCCAGTTAAGAACAATTGTTGTAAGGTTGTTTTGCATTTTGGGGCCAACATGCAAACAATCATTAAGCGACACACCCAATTCGCTCTTTTGCGAGGCGTTAAAAACCACTCTCAGTTTAGTGGTTGAGCTTGATTCTTTTATTACGCCATGATGTGGCAAATAGCAGACATCGTTCGTAGTTGAATGATCCGTAATTTGTTCCATGTGGCCAAGCATCAGATACTCGTTCAAGAATTTGTCGTAGCTTTGCTGCATGACTGCATCGCGAAGAAGTCGGCGCTCCATGCACTTCAAGAGATTCATAGATGCATGATATGTTGATCCAAGCTGTGTTACGTCAGCGCCTTCCTTCACTGGCAATCTGAAACGTAGCGGCCGCATTCTAGACGCCTGGTAGTTTTGTCGAAGAATTCTTGACAAGCGCGTTCATCCTTTGTGAGTGCAGGACTCAAATTTTCCTCTTCCAATTCCCAAAATCTACGGAGAGATTCATCCAGGTCGACGATAGTGAAGTTGCAATTGTATGCTTGTTCGTTTGCTGCAAGCTTGTGCTTCGAGGTGAGACCACCAAACACAACCCATCCCAGATGAGTGTTTTGAGCAACGGTGTTGTTGACTTTACTCCGTTTAACATCATTCTTAAGCATCACGGCATAGTCTGCAGCACTCAGGATAAGGTCAATGCCTCCTGGAACATTAAGCCTGGGATCTGCCAAATCAAGCTCTTGAAAGTCGATAAGTTGACTAGGTGGAATTCTGAATGTTGGCACAAGATTCCCAACACGAGGGAGAACTAATGCCACGCATGTAGCCTCAAATGATGAGGATTTAAGCGATTTGATCGTGAATTCCACGATACCTCGCGCGAGTGCGATTTTACTGCCACTGGCTCCATTCACTGGAATATGAGTGGCCACTCGTGTTAAGTGTAATTGTTTCGTAGCAAATTCGCTTATAAATGACGCCTCAGCTCCGCTATCGAGTAATGCCCTGAGCGTGAGTTTGTGTCCACTATTGGAGACCATTGAAACTAAAGCTGTTCCTAGTAGCACCGGTGAAAGCTCAGGAATGGATTTTGGTGACGAATCGTTGAAAATCTTAGTGTTATTTGCATTAACGTTTGTCGGTTTAGGAACTGTATGCGTTGATGGGCTCGTGATGACATTAGGGCTGAAATATTCATGCAGCATAGAGTGATGCATTTTGTTGCAATGCTGACAGCGTCGATTTGATGAGCATGCTGACTGTTGATGCCCATATCTCAAACAGTTGAGACACATGTTGCACTTTTCAATAAACTTGTAGCGCTCCTGAGGAGACTTCCTTCTAAAGTCTTCGAAAAACATGATGATGTGTTTGCCGGCACACCCAGGACAGCGTCCAGTGGCGGCATGATAATTTTTAACTCCATGGTGGGGTTTATATTTAGATAGAGCTGTATCTTTGAAGGCAGGCTTCGGATCCAGAGAGCCCTGGAAAATTTCTAGAGATCGAGTACGATTCTCTAAAAACTCTTTAAGTTGATCGAAAGTAGGCATTTCGTCACCAGAAGGGAGGGAGAGCTCCCAGGCTTTTCTGGTAACTGGGTCCAGTTTGTGGACGATCATGAAAACTAGCCAATCATCCCAGTGGTCAACAGGGCGATTCAGTTGTTCTAGCGCGCCAACCGCTGAGATGACGCCATCGAGCAACTATCGTAAATTAGTTGTGCTTTCCGTTTGAGCGGCTGGTAGGTGAGTAACTTCAGCTAAGTGCGCGTTAATGATGACGCGCTTATTCTCGTACTTGCTTCTGAGCAACTCCCAAGCAATAGAAAAGTTTCCATCAGTCATTGTTATATTCTCGAGTGCGTTCGCTGCTGCACCGGTAAGGCTATCTTTCAGATACTGCAACCGCTGAATGTTCGCAAGTGATGTGTTGTCTATGACCACAGACGTGAAGAGATCCTTGAATGGATACCATTTTAAAAAGGATCCGTCGAATGGAAGAATCTTCAGTCGAGGTAGACTCTGAGCTGGGCTATGGTGAGCGACAAATGATGATTGTTGTTGCGTAGCATCCACGGAGCTCGCTGGTGGTGTGATCAAGTCTAGTAACTCATGTAACTCACCCATAGCCTCAGCGTAAGTGCATTCAACGTCATCATACTCGACTAAATGCACTTCAGTAGACTTATCTTTGAAATCAGTTTCTAAGCTCACTTCGTTGTAGAGCGCCACATATCTTGCCCAATATTGTTCCAGAAGTTGTCTGCGTGCAGTTAAAAACCCTTTGGTTTGTTTTACTTTGGCAGTTTTTCGCGTATTTGCGGCAAATTTGGTGATAATTGCTTCACTTGTCTTCAGCTGCTTTAACTTGTCCATTTTTTCCGATTTTAATGCCGATTATGGAATCCAAAATATGTTAAAAAAAAAATGTTTTCAAATTTCACAGTTCGAAACAGAATCAAAATAGTCGTCGAAATTTATTATTTGCTCCTTTTAGAGCAAACATAAAAAATGCCGAAAAGAAAGAAAAATATGAGAGTAACACAGAAAATATGGAATGGAAAAAAACGAAAATGTTAACTGCGCGCACGTCTCACACTTTGCTGTGTTTTGTTTTTTCTTCCCTGTTGTTCTAGCTGAACTTGTTGGTGTTTTATGTTCGAAAGAGACGGATATTGCCGACGTCGCTGCGACGCGCTAAATGGAGACTGCTCTGCCCTTAGACACTTTTACGAAAATGTGATTGCACAGGTTTGAGGTTAGGGCTTTCGCGACATAAGGAAAAGTTGTCCCACTCTGCCCATGCAAATGCTCAACTTTGGAGAACAACGTGGAGCACACGCACTGCGGTCACTTTGTCTAATAGTTTGAACCCGCACAGATAAGATTATTTGGAGCCCGTTGTGGAAATAGATTCCCTTGATTTGAACATTTTTATCACAGCCGGTGGAGGTAGACTCTCTTCGTCACGCCGCGCACGGAACAGGGTTTAGGTTGTAGTCACTCGCGTAAGGAAACAGGTTCACTTGAATTGATAGGTTGGAAGTAGATTCCTTTTTTTTCTTTTTAGTTTGGAAGTAGATTCCTTTTTTTCACTTTTGCTTAAAGGGAGCAGATCCCCGCAAGGGATGCCAATGTTTGGGGAAATTGTCCAAATAAAAACGAAGAGATTGTTTATATTTAAACCGTTTACTATTCACTTAATATTTTAACAACTCTCAACTAATAATACCGCGTGTACTCTAAATTCCACTAAAACCGGAAACTCCAAAAAAAAGAGAAACATGTATATAATATAACACAAAAACGAAACTTAGAATAAAAAAGAATAATATAAAACAGGGCTGCATTTACATAGTTTTTAGACAATCTGTAACATTTCCGCCCACCTCGTCCAGTCTCTGCGACGACCCCTTAGTCTGAGGACCGCCCACCGTATGCGGATGAGCTATCTTGTTGAGGCTCGATCGGAAGCAACGAAACCTTAGAAATTGGGCGCTTGAGAACCGTGTCCTTGGTCCTGATAGTGACAACCCGGATATGCCCGTCTTCTCCTGGAAATGTCTCGACGATTCGACCCAAGGCCCATTGAGTTGGGGGCAAACGTTCATCGCGGAGTAGGACCAGTCGACCAGTGGCAATGTTCTTTTGCTGTTGTTGCCATTTAGGTCGGCGGTGTGCAGCCGGTGTTAGTCGAGCGACCATCTGCGCCAAAAATCTTGATGCATTTGGCTGAGCTGCTTCCATCGACTCAGCAGTTGAGGTTTCAAATCTAGGCTGCAAGGCTCTGGAAGCGATGTAAGAGCTCTACCTGCGAGGAAGTGGCCAGGGGTCAAAGCCGTGAGATCAGTGGGATCATCAGTTAAAGCTGATAACGGCCGTGAGTTAAGGCATGCCTCTATTTTCTTCAGCACTGTGTAAAACTCTTCAAATGTCAGCGTGGTTGCACCAGCTACCCGTTTCAGATGATACTTCATGCTCTTCACCCCAGCCTCCCAGAGCCCACCAAAGTTAGGGGCAGCTGGAGGAATGAAGTGTCAGTTCACGCCAAGCTTAGAAACATGTAGTGCAGCTGCGCTCTGTTGGGCGTGAAAAGCGTGTAGTTCTTTTTTTAGAAAGGTGTTCGCACCAATAAAATTCGTTCCGCGATCACTGTAGATATCGGAGCAGATCCCACGCATTGAAATGAATCTGCTCAATGCGGCGATGAAGGCTTCTGCTGTCAAGTCGCTTACCAGCTCCAAGTGGATCGCTTTGGTTGGCAGGCAAACAAAGAGTGCGACGTAACCTTTGTAACTTCGGTGTCCACGACCCTTGGAAGTGCGAACGCTAAAGGGCCCGGCATAGTCCACACCGGTGTATATGAAGGACAAGGATGGATTGCAGCGTTCAGTTGGCAAGTTTCCCATAATTTGTGTGAGCGGCGCACATGATTGGCGAAAGCATGGGATGCAGCTTCGAATTATTCCTTTGACCACAGTGCGGCCGTTGATAATCCACCATCGTCTGCGAAGGAACTGCAACGTTGCTTGTGTGCCTCCATGTAGCGTTCGTTGATGTGCGTCTTTGATGAGTAGTGCAGTCAAAAGATTGATCTTTGGTAGTAATATAGGATAACATTCGCTGAAAGGAATGTGCGCGTTGTTCAACCTCCCACTGAGGCGCAGGATTCCCTCAGCATCTAAGGTCGGATTCAGTTTGATAAACTGGCTGCTTACAGGAAGTGGTTGGTTACGTTGCAGACAATGAATTTCTTGTCGAAAAACAGCGTGTTGAACTCGCTTGACCCAAAAAAACAATGCTGCGTTGCGCTCAGACCATAAGCAGAAAGACTCAGTCGGATGTGGTTTTTTACGGACGGCATTGACAAACCGTTGACACCAAGCTGTCGTGGCGAGAAGTTTCTCAAGTGTGGAGTAGTTCTCCAATAGAAACGATGGCGCAGCCTCGGCTTGAGCTAGGCAAACTTGTACCTGTTTCAGTTCGGGCAGCTCGTCAGGAATTGGTGGCTTTTGTTGTGGCCAGTGTGCTTGGGCTAACTTCAACCACGAAGGACCGGACCACCAAAGCGGGTGGTCAATAAGTTCGCTTGTTGTTATGCCACGGCTGGCACAATCCGCCGGGTTGACCTTTGTCGGGACGTAGTTCCAAATCCATGCGGATGAAATATCCTGGATTTGTATAACTCGGTTAGCTACAAACTCTTTAAGCTTACCAGGACTTGTACGAATCCAATAAAGTGTTGTTATGGAGTCCGACCAGAGGTAAGTTTTGGTTTGATGCACATCGAAATGAAAAGCGCTGTGTACCTTTCGAGCGAGCTTGGCTGCGAGAAGAGCTGCACACAGCTCTAGCCGCGGTATGGTGACACGCTTCAAGGGAGCAACCTTCGTTTTTGCCGTGAGCAAGTGCACGGTTTGGTTGTTCGATGAAATGACTTTTAGATATGCAACTGCTGCATACGCCTGGGTAGATGCATCTGCAAAGGCATGAAGTTCATACGATGAACTGTGTGACGACATATGTATCCAGCGCGGGATTTTGACCTTAGCAAGGTTCTTCAAGTCGTTCCGGAACTCGATCCAGTTTGTTTGAAGTTCGCTTGTGAGCTCGTCATCCCAGTTTAACCCGGTAAACCACAGGCGTTGAAAGAAGATTTTGCCTCGAATAACCACTGGAGCGAGGAATCCAAGGGGGTCGAACAGTTTAAACACGTCCGAGAGCAGCTGTCGTTTTGTAAAAGTCTCGATTGTATAGTCAAGGCTAACTCTGTAGCTGAACTCGTCCATCTGAGTGTACCAGATCATGCCAAGAGCATTGGTTGCTTCATCGAATGATACCTCTAGCTTATCCGCAGGTTTGTCCTCATTCGGTGCGATGGTCTCCAAAAACGACGAAGAGTTTGAATTCCACTTCCTTAACGTGAATCCACCTGTTTGCAGTAGTGCCTTGAGCTGCTGGGCTTCCTTGACTGCAGCAGCTGGGTCATCAGCTCCAGACAGTACATCATCGACGTAAAAAATTATTTAACAGTGTTTTTGATGCGTCTGGATAGCGCAGTTTTTCATCGCTAGCGAGCGTGCGAAGAACGTTAATCGCAAGGTACGGCGCGCAGTTCGTTCCATAGGTGACGGTTAAGAGCCGAAAAGGTGTCGGTACATCACGTGTACTGGTTCGCCATAAAATGCGCTGGAGATCAGCGTCTCTCCTGTCGATCCAGATCTGGCGATACATTTTTTCGATATCACCAGTGAATGCTATCTGATGTCGACGCCAGTTAAGAACAATTGTTGTAAGGTTGTTTTGCATTTTGGGGCCAACATGCAAACAATCATTAAGCGACACACCCAATTCGCTCTTTTGCGAGGCGTTAAAAACCACTCTCAGTTTAGTGGTTGAGCTTGATTCTTTTATTACGCCATGATGTGGCAAATAGCAGACATCGTTCGTAGTTGAATGATCCGTAATTTGTTCCATGTGGCCAAGCATCAGATACTCGTTCAAGAATTTGTCGTGGCTTTGCTGCATGACTGCATCGCGAAGAAGTCGGCGCTCCATGCACTTCAAGAGATTCATAGATGCATGATATGTTGATCCAAGCTGTGTTACGTCAGCGCCTTCCTTCACTGGCAATCTGAAACGTAGCGGCCGCTATCTAGACGCCTGGTAGTTTTGTCGAAGAATTCTTGACAAGCGCGTTCATCCTTTGTGAGTGCAGGACTCAAATTTTCCTCTTCCAATTCCCAAAATCTACGGAGAGATTCATCCAGGTCGACGATAGTGAAGTTGCAATTGTATGCTTGTTCGTTTGCTGCAAGCTTGTGCTTCGAGGTGAGACCACCAAACACAACCCATCCCAGATGCGTGTTTTGAGCAACGGTGTTGTTGACTTTACTCCGTTTAACATCATTCTTAAGCATCACGGCATAGTCTGCAGCACTCAGGATAAGGTCAATGCCTCCTGGAACATTAAGCCTGGGATCTGCCAAATCAGGCTCTTGAAAGTCGATAAGTTGACTAGGTGGAATTCTGAATGTTGGCACAAGATTCCCAACACGAGGGAGAACTAATGCCACGCATGTAGCCTCAAATGATGAGGATTTAAGCGATTTGATCGTGAATTCCACGATACCTCGCGCGAGTGCGATTTTACTGCCACTGGCTCCATTCACTGGAATATGAGTGGCCACTCGTGTTAAGTGTAATTGTTTCGTAGCAAATTCGCTTATAAATGACGCCTCAGCTCCGCTATCGAGTAATGCCCTGAGCGTGAGTTTGTGTCCACTATTGGAGACCATTGAAACTAAAGCTGTTCCTAGTAGCACCGGTGAAAGCTCAGGAATGGATTTTGGTGACGAATCGTTGAAAATCTTAGTGTTATTTGCATTAACGTTTGTCGGTTTAGGAACTGTATGCGTTGATGGGCTCGTGATGACATTAGGGCTGAAATATTCATGCAGCATAGAGTGATGCATTTTGTTGCAATGCTGACAGCGTCGATTTGATGAGCATGCTGACTGTTGATGCCCATATCTCAAACAGTTGAGACACATGTTGCACTTTTCAATAAACTTGTAGCGCTCCTGAGGAGACTTCCTTCTAAAGTCTTCGAAAAACATGATGATGTGTTTGCCGGCACACCCAGGACAGCGTCCAGTGGCGGCATGATAATTTTTAACTCCATGGTGGGGTTTATATTTAGATAGAGCTGTATCTTTGAAGGCAGGCTTCGGATCCAGAGAGCCCTGGAAAATTTCTAGAGATCGAGTACGATTCTCTAAAAACTCTTTAAGTTGATCGAAAGTAGGCATTTCGTCACCAGAAGGGAGGGAGAGCTCCCAGGCTTTTCTGGTAACTGGGTCCAGTTTGTGGACGATCATGAAAACTAGCCAATCATCCCAGTGGTCAACAGGGCGATTCAGTTGTTCTAGCGCGCCAACCGCTGAGATGACGCCATCGAGCAACTATCGTAAATTAGTTGTGCTTTCCGTTTGAGCGGCTGGTAGGTGAGTAACTTCAGCTAAGTGCGCGTTAATGATGACGCGCTTATTCTCGTACTTGCTTCTGAGCAACTCCCAAGCAATAGAAAAGTTTCCATCAGTCATTGTTATATTCTCGAGTGCGTTCGCTGCTGCACCGGTAAGGCTATCTTTCAGATACTGCAACCGCTGAATGTTCGCAAGTGATGTGTTGTCTATGACCACAGACGTGAAGAGATCCTTGAATGGATACCATTTTAAAAAGGATCCGTCGAATGGAAGAATCTTCAGTCGAGGTAGACTCTGAGCTGGGCTATGGTGAGCGACAAATGATGATTGTTGTTGCGTAGCATCCACGGAGCTCGCTGGTGGTGTGATCAAGTCTAGTAACTCATATAACTCACCCATAGCCTCAGCGTAAGTGCATTCAACGCCATCATACTCGACTAAATGCACTTCAGTAGATTTATCTTTGAAATCAGTTTCTAAGCTCACTTCGTTGTAGAGCGCCACATATCTTGCCCAATATTGTTCCAGAAGTTGTCTGCGTGCAGTGAAAAACCCTTTGGTTTGTTTTACTTTAGCAGTTTTTCGCGTATTTGCGGCAAATTTGGTGATAATTGCTTCACTTGTCTTTAGCTGCTTTAACTTGTCCATTTTTTCCGATTTTAATGCCGATTATGGAATTCAAAATATGTTAAAAAAAAAATGTTTTCAAATTTCACAGTTCGAAACAGAATCAAAATAGTCGTCGAAATTTATTATTTGCTCCTTTTAGAGCAAACATAAAAAATGCCGAAAAGAAAGCAAAATATGAGAGTAACACAGAAAATATGGAATGGAAAAAAACGAAAATGTTAACTGCGCGCACGTCTCACACTTTGCTGTGTTTTGTTTTTTCTTCCCTGTTGTTCTAGCTGAACTTGTTGGTGTTTTATGTTCGAAAGAGACGGATATTGCCGACGTCGCTGCGACGCGCTAAATGGAGACTGCTCTGCCCTTAGACACTTTTACGAAAATGTGATTGCACAGGTTTGAGGTTAGGGCTTTCGCGACATAAGGAAAAGTTGTCCCACTCTGCCCATGCAAATGCTCAACTTTGGAGAACAACGTGGAGCACACGCACTGCGGTCACTTTGTCTAATAGTTTGAACCCGCACAGATAAGATTATTTGGAGCCCGTTGTGGAAATAGATTCCCTTGATTTGAACATTTTTATCACAGCCGGTGGAGGTAGACTCTCTTCGTCACGCCGCGCACGGAACAGGGTTTAGGTTGTAGTCACTCGCGTAAGGAAACAGGTTCACTTGAATTGATAGGTTGGAAGTAGATTCCTTTTTTTTCTTTTTAGTTTGGAAGTAGATTCCTTTTTTTCACTTTTGCTTAAAGGGAGCAGATCCCCGCAAGGGATGCCAATGTTTGGGGAAATTGTCCAAATAAAAACGAAGAGATTGTTTATATTTAAACCGTTTACTATTCACTTAATATTTTAACAACTCTCAACTAATAATACCGCGTGTACTCTAAATTCCACTAAAACCGGAAACTCCAAAAAAAAGAGAAACATGTATATAATATAACACAAAAACGAAACTTAGAATAAAAAAGAATAATATAAAACAGGGCTGCATTTACATAGTTTTTAGACAATCTGTAACATTTCCGCCCACCTCGTCCAGTCTCTGCGACGACCCCTTAGTCTGAGGACCGCCCACCGTATGCGGATGAGCTATCTTGTTGAGGCTCGATCGGAAGCAACGAAACCTTAGAAATTGGGCGCTTGAGAACCGTGTCCTTGGTCCTGATAGTGACAACCCGGATATGCCCGTCTTCTCCTGGAAATGTCTCGACGATTCGACCCAAGGCTCATTGAGTTGGGGGCAAACGTTCATCGCGGAGTAGGACCAGTCGACCAATGGCAATGTTCTTTTGCTGTTGTTGCCATTTAGGTCGGGTGTGCAGCCGGTGTTAGTCGAGCGACCATCTGCGCCAAAAATCTTGATGCATTTGGCTGAGCTGCTTCCATCGACTCAGCAGTTGAGGTTTCAAATCTAGGCTGCAAGGCTCTGGAAGCGATGTAAGAGCTCTACCTGCGAGGAAGTGGCCAGGGGTCAAAGCCGTGAGATCAGTGGGATCATCAGTTAAAGCTGATAACGGCCGTGAGTTAAGGCATGCCTCTATTTTCTTCAGCACTGTGTAAAACTCTTCAAATGTCAGCGTGGTTGCACCAGCTACCCGTTTCAGATGATACTTCATGCTCTTCACCCCAGCCTCCCAGAGCCCACCAAAGTTAGGGGCAGCTGGAGGAATGAAGTGTCAGTTCACGCCAAGCTTAGAAACATGTAGTGCAGCTGCGCTCTGTTGGGCGTGAAAAGCGTGTAGTTCTTTTTTTAGAAAGGTGTTCGCACCAATAAAATTCGTTCCGCGATCACTGTAGATATCGGAGCAGATCCCACGCACTGAAATGAATCTGCTCAATGCGGCGATGAAGGCTTCTGCTGTCAAGTCGCTTACCAGCTCCAAGTGGATCGCTTTGGTTGGCAGGCAAACAAAGAGTGCGACGTAACCTTTGTAACTTCGGTGTCCACGACCCTTGGAAGTGCGAACGCTAAAGGGCCCGGCATAGTCCACACCGGTGTATATGAAGGGCAAGGATGGATTGCAGCGTTCAGTTGGCAAGTTTCCCATAATTTGTGTGAGCGGCGCACATGATTGGCGAAAGCATGGGATGCAGCTTCGAATTATTCCTTTGACCACAGTGCGGCCGTTGATAATCCACCATCGTCTGCGAAGGAACTGCAACGTTGCTTGTGTGCCTCCATGTAGCGTTCGTTGATGTGCGTCTTTGATGAGT
Organism: Clusia tigrina; assembly: GCA_920105625.2. Classification (NCBI taxonomy): domain Eukaryota; kingdom Metazoa; phylum Arthropoda; class Insecta; order Diptera; family Clusiidae; genus Clusia; species Clusia tigrina. The sequence continues at coordinate 49,147,467 of OV050032.1, read as the reverse complement.
AGTGCAGTCAAAAGATTGATCTTTGGTAGTAATATAGGATAACATTCGCTGAAAGGAATGTGCGCGTTGTTCAACCTCCCACTGAGGCGCAGAATTCCCTCAGCATCTAAGGTCGGATTCAGTTTGATAAACTGGCTGCTTACAGGAAGTGGTTGGTTACGTTGCAGACAATGAATTTCTTGTCGAAAAACAGCGTGTTGAACTCGCTTGACCCAAAAAAACAATGCTGCGTTGCGCTCAGACCATAAGCAGAAAGACTCAGTCGGATGTGGTTTTTTACGGACGGCATTGACAAACCGTTGACACCAAGCTGTCGTGGCGAGAAGTTTCTCAAGTGTGGAGTAGTTCTCCAATAGAAACGATGGCGCAGCCTCGGCTTGAGCTAGGCAAACTTGTACCTGTTTCAGTTCGGGCAGCTCGTCAGGAATTGGTGGCTTTTGTTGTGGCCAGTGTGCTTGGGCTAACTTCAACCACGAAGGACCGGACCACCAAAGCGGGTGGTCAATAAGTTCGCTTGTTGTTATGCCACGGCTGGCACAATCCGCCGGGTTGACCTTTGTCGGGACGTAGTTCCAAACCCATGCGGATGAAATATCCTGGATTTGTATAACTCGGTTAGCTACAAACTCTTTAAGCTTACCAGGACTTGTTCGAATCCAATAAAGTGTTGTTATGGAGTCCGACCAGAGGTAAGTTTTGGTTTGATGCACATCGAAATGAAAAGCGCTGTGTACCTTTCGAGCGAGCTTGGCTGCGAGAAGAGCTGCACACAGCTCTAGCCGCGGTATGGTGACACGCTTCCAGGGAGCAACCTTCGTTTTTGCCGTGAGCAAGTGCACGGTTTGGTTGTTCGATGAAATGACTTTTAGATATGCAACTGCTGCATACGCCTGGGTAGATGCATCTGCAAAGGCATGAAGTTCATACGATGAACTGTGTGACGACATATGTATCCAGCGCGGGATTTTGACCTTAGCAAGGTTCTTCAAGTCGTTCCGGAACTCGATCCAGTTTGTTTGAAGTTCGCTTGTGAGCTCGTCATCCCAGTTTAACCCGGTAAACCACAGGCGTTGAAAGAAGATTTTGCCTCGAATAACCACTGGAGCGAGGAATCCAAGGGGGTCGAACAGTTTAGACACGTCCGAGAGCAGCTGTCGTTTTGTAAAAGTCTCGATTGTATAGTCAAGGCTAACTCTGTAGCTGAACTCGTCCATCTGAGTGTACCAGATCATGCCAAGAGCATTGGTTGCTTCATCGAATGATACCTCTAGCTTATCCGCAGGTTTGTCCTCATTCGGTGCGATGGTCTCCAAAAACGACGAAGAGTTTGAATTCCACTTCCTTAACGTGAATCCACCTGTTTGCAGTAGTGCCTTGAGCTGCTGGGCTTCCTTGACTGCAGCAGCTGGGTCATCAGCTCCAGACAGTACATCATCGACGTAAAAATTATTTAACAGTGTTTTTGATGCGTCTGGATAGCGCAGTTTTTCATCGCTAGCGAGCGTGCGAAGAACGTTAATCGCAAGGTACGGCGCGCAGTTCGTTCCATAGGTGACGGTTAAGAGCCGAAAAGGTGTCGGTACATCACGTGTACTGGTTCGCCATAAAATGCGCTGGAGATCAGCGTCTCTCCTGTCGATCCAGATCTGGCGATACATTTTTTCGATATCACCAGTGAATGCTATCTGATATCGACGCCAGTTAAGAACAATTGTTGTAAGGTTGTTTTGCATTTTGGGGCCAACATGCAAACAATCATTAAGCGACACACCCAATTCGCTCTTTTGCGAGGCGTTAAAAACCACTCTCAGTTTAGTGGTTGAGCTTGATTCTTTTATTACGCCATGATGTGGCAAATAGCAGACATCGTTCGTAGTTGAATGATCCGTAATTTGTTCCATGTGGCCAAGCATCCGATACTCGTTCAAGAGTTTGTCGTAGCTTTGCTGCATGACTGCATCGCGAAGAAGTCGGCGCTCCATGCACTTCAAGAGATTCATAGATGCATGATATGTTGATCCAAGCTGTGTTACGTCAGCGCCTTCCTTCACTGGCAATCTGAAACGTAGCGGCCGCTATCTAGACGCCTGGTAGTTTTGTCGAAGAATTCTTGACAAGCGCGTTCATCCTTTGTGAGTGCAGGACTCAAATTTTCCTCTTCCAATTCCCAAAATCTACGGAGAGATTCATCCAGGTCGACGATAGTGAAGTTGCAATTGTATGCTTGTTCGTTTGCTGCAAGCTTGTGCTTCGAGGTGAGACCACCAAACACAACCCATCCCAGATGAGTGTTTTGAGCAACGGTGTTGTTGACTTTACTCCGTTTAACATCATTCTTAAGCATCACGGCATAGTCTGCAGCACTCAGGATAAGGTCAATGCCTCCTGGAACATTAAGCCTGGGATCTGCCAAATCAAGCTCTTCAAAGTCGATAAGTTGACTAGGTGGAATTCTGAATGTTGGCACAAGATTCCCAACACGAGGGAGAACTAATGCCACGCATGTAGCCTCAAATGATGAGGATTTAAGCGATTTGATCGTGAATTCCACGATACCTCGCGCGAGTGCGATTTTACTGCCACTGGCTCCATTCACTGGAATATGAGTGGCCACTCGTGTTAAGTGTAATTGTTTCGTAGCAAATTCGCTTATAAATGACGCCTCAGCTCCGCTATCGAGTAATGCCCTGAGCGTGAGTTTGTGTCCACTATTGGAGACCATTGAAACTAAAGCTGTTCCTAGTAGCACCGGTGAAAGCTCAGGAATGGATTTTGGTGACGAATCGTTGAAAATCTTAGTGTTATTTGCATTAACGTTTGTCGGTTTAGGAACTGTATGCGTTGATGGGCTCGTGATGACATTAGGGCTGAAATATTCATGCAGCATAGAGTGATGCATTTTGTTGCAATGCTGACAGCGTCGATTTGATGAGCATGCTGACTGTTGATGCCCATATCTCAAACAGTTGAGACACATGTTGCACTTTTCAATAAACTTGTAGCGCTCCTGAGGAGACTTCCTTCTAAAGTCTTCGAAAAACATGATGATGTGTTTGCCGGCACACCCAGGACAGCGTCCAGTGGCGGCATGATAATTTTTAACTCCATGGTGGGGTTTATATTTAGATAGAGCTGTATCTTTGAAGGCAGGCTTCGGATCCAGAGAGCTCTGGAAAATTTCTAGAGATCGAGTACGATTCTCTAAAAACTCTTTAAGTTGATCGAAAGTAGGCATTTCGTCACCAGAAGGGAGGGAGAGCTCCCAGGCTTTTCTGGTAACTGGGTCCAGTTTGTGGACGATCATGAAAACTAGCCAATCATCCCAGTGGTCAACAGGGCGATTCAGTTGTTCTAGCGCGCCAACCGCTGAGATGACGCCATCGAGCAACTATCGTAAATTAGTTGCGCTTTCCGTTTGAGCGGCTGGTAGGTGAGTAACTTCAGCTAAGTGCGCGTTAATGATGACGCGCTTATTCTCGTACTTGCTTCTGAGCAACTCCCAAGCAATAGAAAAGTTTCCATCAGTCATTGTTATATTCTCGAGTGCGTTCGCTGCTGCACCGGTAAGGCTATCTTTCAGATACTGCAACCGCTGAATGTTCGCAAGTGATGTGTTGTCTATGACCACAGACGTGAAGAGATCCTTGAATGGATACCATTTTAAAAAGGATCCGTCGAATGGAAGAATCTTCAGTCGAGGTAGACTCTGAGCTGGGCTATGGTGAGCGACAAATGATGATTGTTGTTGCGTAGCATCCACGGAGCTCGCTGGTGGTGTGATCAAGTCTAGTAACTCATGTAACTCACCCATAGCCTCAGCGTAAGTGCATTCAACGCCATCATACTCGACTAAATGCACTTCAGTAGATTTATCTTTGAAATCAGTTTCTAAGCTCACTTCGTTGTAGAGCGCCACATATCTTGCCCAATATTGTTCCAGAAGTTGTCTGCGTGCAGTGAAAAACCCTTTGGTTTGTTTTACTTTGGCAGTTTTTCGCGTATTTGCGGCAAATTTGGTGATAATTGCTTCACTTGTCTTCAGCTGCTTTAACTTGTCCATTTTTTCCGATTTTAATGCCGATTATGGAATTCAAAATATGTTAAAAAAAAAATGTTTTCAAATTTCACAGTTCGAAACAGAATCAAAATAGTCGTCGAAATTTATTATTTGCTCCTTTTAGAGCAAACATAAAAAATGCCGAAAAGAAAGCAAAATATGAGAGTAACACAGAAAATATGGAATGGAAAAAAACGAAAATGTTAACTGCGCGCACGTCTCACACTTTGCTGTGTTTTGTTTTTTCTTCCCTGTTGTTCTAGCTGAACTTGTTGGTGTTTTATGTTCGAAAGAGACGGATATTGCCGACGTCGCTGCGACGCGCTAAATGGAGACTGCTCTGCCCTTAGACACTTTTACGAAAATGTGATTGCACAGGTTTGAGGTTAGGGCTTTCGCGACATAAGGAAAAGTTGTCCCACTCTGCCCATGCAAATGCTCAACTTTGGAGAACAACGTGGAGCACACGCACTGCGGTCACTTTGTTTAATAGTTTGAACCCGCACAGATAAGATTATTTGGAGCCCGTTGTGGAAATAGATTCCCTTGATTTGAACATTTTTATCACAGCCGGTGGAGGTAGACTCTCTTCGTCACGCCGCGCACGGAACAGGGTTTAGGTTGTAGTCACTCGCGTAAGGAAACAGGTTCACTTGAATTGATAGGTTGGAAGTAGATTCCTTTTTTTTCTTTTTAGTTTGGAAGTAGATTCCTTTTTTCACTTTTGCTTAAAGGGAGCAGATCCCCGCAAGGGATGCCAATGTTTGGGGAAATTGTCCAAATAAAAACGAAGAGATTGTTTATATTTAAACCGTTTACTATTCACTTAATATTTTAACAACTCTCAACTAATAATACCGCGTGTACTCTAAATTCCACTAAAACCGGAAACTCCAAAAAAAAGAGAAACATGTATATAATATAACACAAAAACGAAACTTAGAATAAAAAAGAATAATATAAAACAGGGCTGCATTTACATAGTTTTTAGACAATCTGTAACATTTCCGCCCACCTCGTCCAGTCTCTGCGACGACCCCTTAGTCTGAGGACCGCCCACCGTATGCGGATGAGCTATCTTGTTGAGGCTCGATCGGAAGCAACGAAACCTTCGAAATTGGGCGCTTGAGAACCGTGTCCTTGGTCCTGATAGTGACAACCCGGATATGCCCGTCTTCTCCTGGAAATGTCTCGACGATTCGACCCAAGGCCCATTGAGTTGGGGGCAAACGTTCATCGCGGAGTAGGACCAGTCGACCAATGGCAATGTTCTTTTGCTGTTGTTGCCATTTAGGTCGGGTGTGCAGCCGGTGTTAGTCGAGCGACCATCTGCGCCAAAAATCTTGATGCATTTGGCTGAGCTGCTTCCATCGACTCAGCAGTTGAGGTTTCAAATCTAGGCTGCAAGGCTCTGGAAGCGATGTAAGAGCTCTACCTGCGAGGAAGTGGCCAGGGGTCAAAGCCGTGAGATCAGTGGGATCATCAGTTAAAGCTGATAACGGCCGTGAGTTAAGGCATGCCTCTATTTTCTTCAGCACTGTGTAAAACTCTTCAAATGTCAGCGTGGTTGCACCAGCTACCCGTTTCAGATGATACTTCATGCTCTTCACCCCAGCCTCCCAGAGCCCACCAAAGTTAGGGGCAGCTGGAGGAATGAAGTGTCAGTTCACGCCAAGCTTAGAAACATGTAGTGCAGCTGCGCTCTGTTGGGCGTGAAAAGCGTGTAGTTCTTTTTTTAGAAAGGTGTTCGCACCAATAAAATTCGTTCCGCGATCACTGTAGATATCGGAGCAGATCCCACGCACTGAAATGAATCTGCTCAATGCGGCGATGAAGGCTTCTGCTGTCAAGTCGCTTACCAGCTCCAAGTGGATCGCTTTGGTTGGCAGGCAAACAAAGAGTGCGACGTAACCTTTGTAACTTCGGTGTCCACGACCCTTGGAAGTGCGAACGCTAAAGGGCCCGGCATAGTCCACACCGGTGTATATGAAGGGCAAGGATGGATTGCAGCGTTCAGTTGGCAAGTTTCCCCATAATTTGTGTGAGCGGCGCACATGATTGGCGAAAGCATGGGATGCAGCTTCGAATTATTCCTTTGACCACAGTGCGGCCGTTGATAATCCACCATCGTCTGCGAAGGAACTGCAACGTTGCTTGTGTGCCTCCATGTAGCGTTCGTTGATGTGCGTCTTTGATGAGTAGTGCAGTCAAAAGATTGATCTTTGGTAGTAATATAGGATAACATTCGCTGAAAGGAATGTGCGCGTTGTTCAACCTCCCACTGAGGCGCAGGATTCCCTCAGCATCTAAGGTCGGATTCAGTTTGATAAACTGGCTGCTTACAGGAAGTGGTTGGTTACGTTGCAGACAATGAATTTCTTGTCGAAAAACAGCGTGTTGAACTCGCTTGACCCAAAAAAACAATGCTGCGTTGCGCTCAGACCATAAGCAGAAAGACTCAGTCGGATGTGGTGTTTTACGGACGGCATTGACAAACCGTTGACACCAAGCTGTCGTGGCGAGAAGTTTCTCAAGTGTGGAGTAGTTCTCCAATAGAAACGATGGCGCAGCCTCGGCTTGAGCTAGGCAAACTTGTACCTGTTTCAGTTCGGGCAGCTCGTCAGGAATTGGTGGCTTTTGTTGTGGCCAGTGTGCTTGGGCTAACTTCAACCACGAAGGACCGGACCACCAAAGCGGGTGGTCAATAAGTTCGCTTGTTGTTATGCCACGGCTGGCACAATCCGCCGGGTTGACCTTTGTCGGGACGTAGTTCCAAACCCATGCGGATGAAATATCCTGGATTTGTATAACTCGGTTAGCTACAAACTCTTTAAGCTTACCAGGACTTGTTCGAATCCAATAAAGTGTTGTTATGGAGTCCGACCAGAGGTAAGTTTTGGTTTGATGCACATCGAAATGAAAAGCGCTGTGTACCTTTCGAGCGAGCTTGGCTGCGAGAAGAGCTGCACACAGCTCTAGCCGCGGTATGGTGACACGCTTCAAGGGAGCAACCTTCGTTTTTGCCGTGAGCAAGTGCACGGTTTGGTTGTTCGATGAAATGACTTTTAGATATGCAACTGCTGCATACGCCTGGGTAGATGCATCTGCAAAGGCATGAAGTTCATACGATGAACTGTGTGACGACATATGTATCCAGCGCGGGATTTTGACCTTAGCAAGGTTCTTCAAGTCGTTCCGGAACTCGATCCAGTTTGTTTGAAGTTCGCTTGTGAGCTCGTCATCCCAGTTTAACCCGGTAAACCACAGGCGTTGAAAGAAGATTTTGCCTCGAATAACCACTGGAGCGAGGAATCCAAGGGGGTCGAACAGTTTAGACACGTCCGAGAGCAGCTGTCGTTTTGTAAAAGTCTCGATTGTATAGTCAAGGCTAACTCTGTAGCTGAACTCGTCCATCTGAGTGTACCAGATCATGCCAAGAGCATTGGTTGCTTCATCGAATGATACCTCTAGCTTATCCGCAGGTTTGTCCTCATTCGGTGCGATGGTCTCCAAAAACGACGAAGAGTTTGAATTCCACTTCCTTAACGTGAATCCACCTGTTTGCAGTAGTGCCTTGAGCTGCTGGGCTTCCTTGACTGCAGCAGCTGGGTCATCAGCTCCAGACAGTACATCATCGACGTAAAAATTATTTAACAGTGTTTTTGATGCGTCTGGATAGCGCAGTTTTTCATCGCTAGCGAGCGTGCGAAGAACGTTAATCGCAAGGTACGGCGCGCAGTTCGTTCCATAGGTGACGGTTAAGAGCCGAAAAGGTGTCGGTACATCACGTGTACTGGTTCGCCATAAAATGCGTTGGAGATCAGCGTCTCTCCTGTCGATCCAGATCTGGCGAAACATTTTTTCGATATCACCAGTGAATGCTATCTGATATCGACGCCAGTTAAGAACAATTGTTGTAAGGTTGTTTTGCATTTTGGGGCCAACATGCAAACAATCATTAAGCGACACACCCAATTCGCTCTTTTGCGAGGCGTTAAAAACCACTCTCAGTTTAGTGGTTGAGCTTGATTCTTTTATTACGCCATGATGTGGCAAATAGCAGACATCGTTCGTAGTTGAATGATCCGTAATTTGTTCCATGTGGCCAAGCATCAGATACTCGTTCAAGAATTTGTCGTAGCTTTGCTGCATGACTGCATCGCGAAGAAGTCGGCGCTCCATGCACTTCAAGAGATTCATAGATGCATGATATGTTGATCCAAGCTGTGTTACGTCAGCGCCTTCCTTCACTGGCAATCTGAAACGTAGCGGCCGCTATCTAGACGCCTGGTAGTTTTGTCGAAGAATTCTTGACAAGCGCGTTCATCCTTTGTGAGTGCAGGACTCAAATTTTCCTCTTCCAATTCCCAAAATCTACGGAGAGATTCATCCAGGTCGACGATAGTGAAGTTGCAATTGTATGCTTGTTCGTTTGCTGCAAGCTTGTGCTTCGAGGTGAGACCACCAAACACAACCCATCCCAGATGAGTGTTTTGAGCAACGGTGTTGTTGACTTTACTCCGTTTAACATCATTCTTAAGCATCACGGCATAGTCTGCAGCACTCAGGATAAGGTCAATGCCTCCTGGAACATTAAGCCTGGGATCTGCCAAATCAAGCTCTTGAAAGTCGATAAGTTGACTAGGTGGAATTCTGAATGTTGGCACAAGATTCCCAACACGAGGGAGAACTAATGCCACGCATGTAGCCTCAAATGATGAGGATTTAAGCGATTTGATCGTGAATTCCACGATACCTCGCGCGAGTGCGATTTTACTGCCACTGGCTCCATTCACTGGAATATGAGTGGCCACTCGTGTTAAGTGTAATTGTTTCGTAGCAAAATCGCTTATAAATGACGCCTCAGCTCCGCTATCGAGTAATGCCCTGAGCGTGAGTTTGTGTCCACTATTGGAGACTATTGAAACTAAAGCTGTTCCTAGTAGCACCGGTGAAAGCTCAGGAATGGATTTTGGTGACGAATCGTTGAAAATCTTAGTGTTATTTGCATTAACGTTTGTCGGTTTAGGAACTGTATGCGTTGATGGGCTCGTGATGACATTAGGGCTGAAATATTCATGCAGCATAGAGTGATGCATTTTGTTGCAATGCTGACAGCGTCGATTTGATGAGCATGCTGACTGTTGATGCCCATATCTCAAACAGTTGAGACACATGTTGCACTTTTCAATAAACTTGTAGCGCTCCTGAGGAGACTTCCTTCTAAAGTCTTCGAAAAACATGATGATGTGTTTGCCGGCACACCCAGGACAGCGTCCAGGGGCGGCATGATAATTTTTAACTCCATGGTGGGGTTTATATTTAGATAGAGCTGTATCTTTGAAGGCAGGCTTCGGATCCAGAGAGCTCTGGAAAATTTCTAGAGATCGAGTACGATTCTCTAAAAACTCTTTAAGTTGATCGAAAGTAGGCATTTCGTCACCAGAAGGGAGGGAGAGCTCCCAGGCTTTTCTGGTAACTGGGTCCAGTTTGTGGACGATCATGAAAACTAGCCAATCATCCCAGTGGTCAACAGGGCGATTCAGTTGTTCTAGCGCGCGAACCGCTGAGATGACGCCATCGAGCAACTATCGTAAATTAGTTGCGCTTTCCGTTTGAGCGGCTGGTAGGTGAGTAACTTCAGCTAAGTGCGCGTTAATGATGACGCGCTTATTCTCGTACTTGCTTCTGAGCAACTCCCAAGCAATAGAAAAGTTTCCATCAGTCATTGTTATATTCTCGAGTGCGTTCGCTGCTGCACCGGTAAGGCTATCTTTCAGATACTGCAACCGCTGAATGTTCGCAAGTGATGTGTTGTCTATGACCACAGACGTGAAGAGATCCTTGAATGGATACCATTTTAAAAAGGATCCGTCGAATGAAAGAATCTTCAGTCGAGGTAGACTCTGAGCTGGGCTATGGTGAGCGACAAATGATGATTGTTGTTGCGTAGCATCCACGGAGCTCGCTGGTGGTGTGATCAAGTCTAGTAACTCATGTAACTCACCCATAGCCTCAGCGTAAGTGCATTCAACGTCATCATACTCGACTAAATGCACTTCAGTAGATTTATCTTTGAAATCAGTTTCTAAGCTCACTTCGTTGTAGAGCGCCACATATCTTGCCCAATATTGTTCCAGAAGTTGTCTGCGTGCAGTGAAAAACCCTTTGGTTTGTTTTACTTTAGCAGTTTTTCGCGTATTTGCGGCAAATTTGGTGATAATTGCTTCTCTTGTCTTCAGCTGCTTTAACTTGTCCATTTTTTCCGATTTTAATGCCGATTATGGAATCCAAAATATGTTAAAAAAAAAATGTTTTCAAATTTCACAGTTCGAAACAGAATCAAAATAGTCGTCGAAATTTATTATTTGCTCCTTTTAGAGCAAACATAAAAAATGCCGAAAAGAAAGCAAAATATGAGAGTAACACAGAAAATATGGAATGGAAAAAAACGAAAATGTTAACTGCGCGCACGTCTCACACTTTGCTGTGTTTTGTTTTTTCTTCCCTGTTGTTCTAGCTGAACTTGTTGGTGTTTTATGTTCGAAAGAGACGGATATTGCCGACGTCGCTGCGACGCGCTAAATGGAGACTGCTCTGCCCTTAAACACTTTTACGAAAATGTGATTGCACAGGTTTGAGGTTAGGGCTTTCGCGACATAAGGAAAAGTTGTCCCACTCTGCCCATGCAAATGCTCAACTTTGGAGAACAACGTGGAGCACACGCACTGCGGTCACTTTGTCAAATAGTTTGAACCCGCACAGATAAGATTATTTGGAGCCCGTTGTGGAAATAGATTCCCTTGATTTGAACATTTTTATCACAGCCGGTGGAGGTAGACTCTCTTCGTCACGCCGCGCACGGAACAGGGTTTAGGTTGTAGTCAGTCGCGTAAGGAAACAGGTTCACTTGAATTGATAGGTTGGAAGTAGATTCCTTTTTTTTCTTTTTAGTTTGGAAGTAGATTCCTTTTTTTCACTTTTGCTTAAAGGGAGCAGATCCCCGCAAGGGATGCCAATGTTTGGGGAAATTGTCCAAATAAAAACGAAGAGATTGTTTATATTTAAACCGTTTACTATTCACTTAATATTTTAACAACTCTCAACTAATAATACCGCGTGTACTCTAAATTCCACTAAAACCGGAAACTCCAAAAAAAAGAGAAACATGTATATAATATAACACAAAAACGAAACTTAGAATAAAAAAGAATAATATAAAACAGGGCTGCATTTACATAGTTTTTAGACAATCTGTAACATTTCCGCCCACCTCGTCCAGTCTCTGCGACGACCCCTTAGTCTGAGGACCGCCCACCGTATGCGGATGAGCTATCTTGTTGAGGCTCGATCGGAAGCAACGAAACCTTAGAAATTGGGCGCTTGAGAACCGTGTCCTTGGTCCTGATAGTGACAACCCGGATATGCCCGTCTTCTCCTGGAAATGTCGCGACGATTCGACCCAAGGCCCATTGAGTTGGGGGCAAACGTTCATCGCGGAGTAGGACCAGTCGACCAATGGCAATGTTCTTTTGCTGTTGTTGCCATTTAGGTCGGGTGTGCAGCCGGTGTTAGTCGAGCGACCATCTGCGCCAAAAATCTTGATGCATTTGGCTGAGCTGCTTCCATCGACTCAGCAGTTGAGGTTTCAAATCTAGGCTGCAAGGCTCTGGAAGCGATGTAAGAGCTCTACCTGCGAGGAAGTGGCCAGGGGTCAAAGCCGTGAGATCAGGATCATCAGTTAAAGCTGATAACGGCCGTGAGTTAAGGCATGCCTCTATTTTCTTCAGCACTGTGTAAAACTCTTCAAATGTCAGCGTGGTTGCACCAGCTACCCGTTTCAGATGATACTTCATGCTCTTCACCCCAGCCTCCCAGAGCCCACCAAAGTTAGGGGCAGCTGGAGGAATGAAGTGTCAGTTCACGCCAAGCTTAGAAACAGGTAGTGCAGCTGCGCTCTGTTGGGCGTGAAAAGCGTGTAGTTCTTTTTTTAGAAAGGTGTTCGCACCAATAAAATTCGTTCCGCGATCACTGTAGATATCGGAGCAGATCCCACGCACTGAAATGAATCTGCTCAATGCGGCGATGAAGGCTTCTGCTGTCAAGTCGCTTACCAGCTCCAAGTGGATCGCTTTGGTTGGCAGGCAAACAAAGAGTGCGACGTAACCTTTGTAACTTCGGTGTCCACGACCCTTGGAAGTGCGAACGCTAAAGGGCCCGGCATAGTCCACACCGGTGTATATGAAGGGCAAGGATGGATTGCAGCGTTCAGTTGGCAAGTTTCCCATAATTTGTGTGAGCGGCGCACATGATTGGCGAAAGCATGGGATGCAGCTTCGAATTATTCCTTTGACCACAGTGCGGCCGTTGATAATCCACCATCGTCTGCGAAGGAACTGCAACGTTGCTTGTGTGCCTCCATGTAGCGTTCGTTGATGTGCGTCTTTGATGAGTAGTGCAGTCAAAAGATTGATCTTTGGTAGTAATATAGGATAACATTCGCTGAAAGGAATGTGCGCGTTGTTCAACCTCCCACTGAGGCGCAGGATTCCCTCAGCATCTAAGGTCGGATTCAGTTTGATAAACTGGCTGCTTACAGGAAGTGGTTGGTTACGTTGCAGACAATGAATTTCTTGTCGAAAAACAGCGTGTTGAACTCGCTTGACCCAAAAAAACAATGCTGCGTTGCGCTCAGACCATAAGCAGAAAGACTCAGTCGGATGTGTTTTTTACGGACGGCATTGACAAACCGTTGACACCAAGCTGTCGTGGCGAGAAGTTTCTCAAGTGTGGAGTAGTTCTCCAATAGAAACGATGGCGCAGCCTCGGCTTGAGCTAGGCAAACTTGTACCTGTTTCAGTTCGGGCAGCTCGTCAGGAATTGGTGGCTTTTGTTGTGGCCAGTGTGCTTGGGCTAACTTCAACCACGAAGGACCGGACCACCAAAGCGGGTGGTCAATAAGTTCGCTTGTTGTTATGCCACGGCTGGCACAATCCGCCGGGTTGACCTTTGTCGGGACGTAGTTCCAAACCCATGCGGATGAAATATCCTGGATTTGTATAACTCGGTTAGCTACAAACTCTTTAAGCTTACCAGGACTTGTTCGAATCCAATAAAGTGTTGTTATGGAGTCCGACCAGAGGTAAGTTTTGGTTTGATGCACATCGAAATGAAAAGCGCTGTGTACCTTTCGAGCGAGCTTGGCTGCGAGAAGAGCTGCACACAGCTCTAGCCGCGGCATGGTGACACGCTTCAAGGGAGCAACCTTCGTTTTTGCCGTGAGCAAGTGCACGGTGTGGTTGTGCGATGAAATGACTTTTAGATATGCAACTGCTGCATACGCCTGGGTAGATGCATCTGCAAAGGCATGAAGTTCATACGATGAACTGTGTGACGACATATGTATCCAGCGCGGGATTTTGACCTTAGCAAGGTTCTTCAAGTCGTTCCGGAACTCGATCCAGTTTGTTTGAAGTTCGCTTGTGAGCTCGTCATCCCAGTTTAACCCGGTAAACCACAGGCGTTGAAAGAAGATTTTGCCTCGAATAACCACTGGAGCGAGGAATCCAAGGGGGTCGAACAGTTTAGACACGTCCGAGAGCAGCTGTCGTTTTGTAAAAGTCTCGATTGTATAGTCAAGGCTAACTCTGTAGCTGAACTCGTCCATCTGAGTGTACCAGATCATGCCAAGAGCATTGGTTGCTTCATCGAATGATACCTCTAGCTTATCCGCAGGTTTGTCCTCATTCGGTGCGATGGTATCCAAAAACGACGAAGAGTTTGAATTCCACTTCCTTAACGTGAATCCACCTGTTTGCAGTAGTGCCTTGAGCTGCTGGGCTTCCTTGACTGCAGCAGCTGGGTCATCAGCTCCAGACAGTACATCATCGACGTAAAAATTATTTAACAGTGTTTTTGATGCGTCTGGATAGCGCAGTTTTTCATCGCTAGCGAGCGTGCGAAGAACGTTAATCGCAAGGTACGGCGCGCAGTTCGTTCCATAGGTGACGGTTAAGAGCCGAAAAGGTGTCGGTACATCACGTGTACTGGTTCGCCATAAAATGCGTTGGAGATCAGCGTCTCTCCTGTCGATCCAGATCTGGCGAAACATTTTTTCGATATCACCAGTGAATGCTATCTGATATCGACGCCAGTTAAGAACAATTGTTGTAAGGTTGTTTTGCATTTTGGGGCCAACATGCAAACAATCATTAAGCGACACACCCAATTCGCTCTTTTGCGAGGCGTTAAAAACCACTCTCAGTTTAGTGGTTGAGCTTGATTCTTTTATTACGCCATGATGTGGCAAATAGCAGACATCGTTCGTAGTTGAATGATCCGTAATTTGTTCCATGTGGCCAAGCATCAGATACTCGTTCAAGAATTTGTCGTAGCTTTGCTGCATGACTGCATCGCGAAGAAGTCGGCGCTCCATGCACTTCAAGAGATTCATAGATGCATGATATGTTGATCCAAGCTGTGTTACGTCAGCGCCTTCCTTCACTGGCAATCTGACAACGTAGCGGCCGCTATCTAGACGCCTGGTAGTTTTGTCGAAGAATTCTTGACAAGCGCGTTCATCCTTTGTGAGTGCAGGACTCAAATTTTCCTCTTCCAATTCCCAAAATCTACGGAGAGATTCATCCAGGTCGACGATAGTGAAGTTGCAATTGTATGCTTGTTCGTTTGCTGCAAGCTTGTGCTTCGAGGTGAGACCACCAAACACAACCCATCCCAGATGAGTGTTTTGAGCAACGGTGTTGTTGACTTTACTCCGTTTAACATCATTCTTAAGCATCACGGCATAGTCTGCATCACTCAGGATAAGGTCAATGCCTCCTGGAACATTAAGCCTGGGATCTGCCAAATCAAGCTCTTGAAAGTCGATAAGTTGACTAGGTGGAATTCTGAATGTTGGCACAAGATTCCCAACACGAGGGAGAACTAATGCCACGCATGTAGCCTCAAATGATGAGGATTTAAGCGATTTGACCGTGAATTCCACGATACCTCGCGCGAGTGCGATTTTACTGCCACTGGCTCCATTCACTGGAATATGAGTGGCCACTCGTGTTAAGTGTAATTGTTTCGTAGCAAATTCGCTTATAAATGACGCCTCAGCTCCGCTATCGAGTAATGCCCTGAGCGTGAGTTTGTGTCCACTATTGGAGACTATTGAAACTAAAGCTGTTCCTAATAGCACCGGTGAAAGCTCAGGAATGGATTTTGGTGACGAATCGTTGAAAATCTTAGTGTTATTTGCATTAACGTTTGTCGGTTTAGGAACTGTATGCGTTGATGGGCTCGTGATGACATTAGGGCTGAAATATTCATGCAGCATAGAGTGATGCATTTTGTTGCAATGCTGACAGCGTCGATTTGATGAGCATGCTGACTGTTGATGCCCATATCTCAAACAGTTGAGACACATGTTGCACTTTTCAATAAACTTGTAGCGCTCCTGAGGAGACTTCCTTCTAAAGTCTTCGAAAAACATGATGATGTGTTTGCCGGCACACCCAGGACAGCGTCCAGGGGCGGCATGATAATTTTTAACTCCATGGTGGGGTTTATATTTAGATAGAGCTGTATCTTTGAAGGCAGGCTTCGGATCCAGAGAGCTCTGGAAAATTTCTAGAGATCGAGTACGATTCTCTAAAAACTCTTTAAGTTGATCGAAAGTAGGCATTTCGTCACCAGAAGGGAGGGAGAGCTCCCAGGCTTTTCTGGTAACTGGGTCCAGTTTGTGGACGATCATGAAAACTAGCCAATCATCCCAGTGGTCAACAGGGCGATTCAGTTGTTCTAGCGCGCGAACCGCTGAGATGACGCCATCGAGCAACTATCGTAAATTAGTTGCGCTTTCCGTTTGAGCGGCTGGTAGGTGAGTAACTTCAGCTAAGTGCGCGTTAATGATGACGCGCTTATTCTCGTACTTGCTTCTGAGCAACTCCCAAGCAATAGAAAAGTTTCCATCAGTCATTGTTATATTCTCGAGTGCGTTCGCTGCTGCACCGGTAAGGCTATCTTTCAGATACTGCAACCGCTGAATGTTCGCAAGTGATGTGTTGTCTATGACCACAGACGTGAAGAGATCCTTGAATGGATACCATTTTAAAAAGGATCCGTCGAATGGAGGAATCTTCAGTCGAGGTAGACTCTGAGCTGGGCTATGGTGAGCGACAAATGATGATTGTTGTTGCGTAGCATCCACGGAGCTCGCTGGTGGTGTGATCAAGTCTAGTAACTCATGTAACTCACCCATAGCCTCAGCGTAAGTGCATTCAACGTCATCATACTCGACTAAATGCACTTCAGTAGATTTATCTTTGAAATCAGTTTCTAAGCTCACTTCGTTGTAGAGCGCCACATATCTTGCCCAATATTGTTCCAGAAGTTGTCTGCGTGCAGTGAAAAACCCTTTGGTTTGTTTTACTTTGGCAGTTTTTCGCGTATTTGCGGCAAATTTGGTGATAATTGCTTCACTTGTCTTCAGCTGCTTTAAATTGTCCATTTTTTCCGATTTTAATGCCGATTATGGAATCCAAAATATGTTTAAAAAAAAATGTTTTCAAATTTCACAGTTCGAAACAGAATCAAAATAGTCGTCGAAATTTATTATTTGCTCCTTTTAGAGCAAACATAAAAAATGCCGAAAAGAAAGCAAAATATGAGAGTAACACAGAAAATATGGAATGGAAAAAAACGAAAATGTTAACTGCGCGCACGTCTCACACTTTGCTGTGTTTTGTTTTTTCTTCCCTGTTGTTCTAGCTGAACTTGTTGGTGTTTTATGTTCGAAAGAGACGGATATTGCCGACGTCGCTGCGACGCGCTAAATGGAGACTGCTCTGCCCTTAGACACTTTTACGAAAATGTGATTGCACAGGTTTGAGGTTAGGGCTTTCGCGACATAAGGAAAAGTTGTCCCACTCTGCCCATGCAAATGCTCAACTTTGGAGAACAACGTGGAGCACACGCACTGCGGTCACTTTGTCTAATAGTTTGAACCCGCACAGATAAGATTATTTGGAGCCCGTTGTGGAAATAGATTCCCTTGATTTGAACATTTTTATCACAGCCGGTGGAGGTAGACTCTCTTCGTCACGCCGCGCACGGAACAGGGTTTAGGTTGTAGTCACTCGCGTAAGGAAACAGGTTCACTGGAATTGATAGGTTGGAAGTAGATTCCTTTTTTTTCTTTTTAGTTTGGAAGTAGATTCCTTTTTTTCACTTTTGCTTAAAGGGAGCAGATCCCCGCAAGGGATGCCAATGTTTGGGGAAATTGTCCAAATAAAAACGAAGAGATTGTTTATATTTAAACCGTTTACTATTCACTTAATATTTTAACAACTCTCAACTAATAATACCGCGTGTACTCTAAATTCCACTAAAACCGGAAACTCCAAAAAAAAGAGAAACATGTATATAATATAACACAAAAACGAAACTTAGAATAAAAAAGAATAATATAAAACAGGGCTGCATTTACATAGTTTTTAGACAATCTGTAACATTTCCGCCCACCTCGTCCAGTCTCTGCGACGACCCCTTAGTCTGAGGACCGCCCACCGTATGCGGATGAGCTATCTTGTTGAGGCTCGATCGGAAGCAACGAAACCTTAGAAATTGGGCGCTTGAGAACCGTGTCCTTGGTCCTGATAGTGACAACCCGGATATGCCCGTCTTCTCCTGGAAATGTCTCGACGATTCGACCCAAGGCCCATTGAGTTGGGGCAAACGTTCATCGCGGAGGACCAGGACCAGTCGACCAATGGCAATGTTCTTTTGCTGTTGTTGCCATTTAGGTCGGGTGTGCAGCCGGTGTTAGTCGAGCGACCATCTGCGCCAAAAATCTTGATGCATTTGGCTGAGCTGCTTCCATCGACTCAGCAGTTGAGGTTTCAAATCTAGGCTGCAAGGCTCTGGAAGCGATGTAAGAGCTCTACCTGCGAGGAAGTGGCCAGGGGTCAAAGCCGTGAGATCAGTGGGATCATCAGTTAAAGCTGATAACGGCCGTGAGTTAAGGCATGCCTCTATTTTCTTCAGCACTGTGTAAAACTCTTCAAATGTCAGCGTGGTTGCACCAGCTACCCGTTTCGAATGATACTTCATGCTCTTCACCCCAGCCTCCCAGAGCCCACCAAAGTTAGGGGCAGCTGGAGGAATGAAGTGTCAGTTCACGCCAAGCTTAGAAACATGTAGTGCAGCTGCGCTCTGTTGGGCGTGAAAAGCGTGTAGTTCTTTTTTTAGAAAGGTGCTCGCACCAATAAAATTCGTTCCGCGATCACTGTAGATATCGGAGCAGATCCCACGCACTGAAATGAATCTGCTCAATGCGGCGATGAAGGCTTCTGCTGTCAAGTCGCTTACCAGCTCCAAGTGGATCGCTGTGGTTGGCAGGCAAACAAAGAGTGCGACGTAACCTTTGTAACTTCGGTGTCCACGACCCTTGGAAGTGCGAACGCTAAAGGGCCCGGCATAGTCCACACCGGTGTATATGAAGGGCAAGGATGGATTGCAGCGTTCAGTTGGCAAGTTTCCCATAATTTGTGTGAGCGGCGCACATGATTGGCGAAAGCATGGGATGCAGCTTCGAATTATTCCTTTGACCACAGTGCGGCCGTTGATAATCCACCATCGTCTGCGAAGGAACTGCAACGTTGCTTGTGTGCCTCCATGTAGCGTTCGTTGATGTGCGTCTTTGATGAGTAGTGCAGTCAAAAGATTGATCTTTGGTAGTAATATAGGATAACATTCGCTGAAAGGAATGTGCGCGTTGTTCAACCTCCCACTGAGGCACAGGATTCCCTCAGCATCTAAGGTCGGATTCAGTTTGATAAACTGGCTGCTTACAGGAAGTGGTTGGTTACGTTGCAGACAATGAATTTCTTGTCGAAAAACAGCGTGTTGAACTCGCTTGACCCAAAAAAACAATGCTGCGTTGCGCTCAGACCATAAGCAGAAAGACTCAGTCGGATGTGGTTTTTTACGGACGGCATTGACAAACCGTTGACACCAAGCTGTCGTGGCGAGAAGTTTCTCAAGTGTGGAGTAGTTCTCCAATAGAAACGATGGCGCAGCCTCGGCTTGAGCTAGGCAAACTTGTACCTGTTTCAGTTCGGGCAGCTCGTCAGGAATTGGTGGCTTTTGTTGTGGCCAGTGTGCTTGGGCTAACTTCAACCACGAAGGACCGGACCACCAAAGCGGGTGGTCAATAAGTTCGCTTGTTGTTATGCCACGGCTGGCACAATCCGCCGGGTTGACCTTTGTCGGGACGTAGTTCCAAACCCATGCGGATGAAATATCCTGGATTTGTATAACTCGGTTAGCTACAAACTCTTTGAGCTTACCAGGACTAGTTCGAATCCAATAAAGTGTTGTTATGGAGTCCGACCAGAGGTAAGTTTTGGTTTGATGCACATCGAAATGAAAAGCGCTGTGTACCTTTCGAGCGAGCTTGGCTGCGAGAAGAGCTGCACACAGCTCTAGCCGCGGTATGGTGACACGCTTCAAGGGAGCAACCTTCGTTTTTGCCGTGAGCAAGTGCACGGTTTGGTTGTTCGATGAAATGACTTTTAGATATGCAACTGCTGCATACGCCTGGGTAGATGCATCTGCAAAGGCATGAAGTTCATACGATGAACTGTGTGACGACATATGTATCCAGCGCGGGATTTTGACCTTAGCAAGGTTCTTCAAGTCGTTCCGGAACTCGATCCAGTTTGTTTGAAGTTCGCTTGTGAGCTCGTCATCCCAGTTTAACCCGGTAAACCACAGGCGTTGAAAGAAGATTTTGCCTCGAATAACCACTGGAGCGAGGAATCCAAGGGGGTCGAACAGTTTAGACACGTCCGAGAGCAGCTGTCGTTTTGTAAAAGTCTCGATTGTATAGTCAAGGCTAACTCTGTAGCTGAACTCGTCCATCTGAGTGTACCAGATCATGCCAAGAGCATTGGTTGCTTCATCGAATGATACCTCTAGCTTATCCGCAGGTTTGTCCTCATTCGGTGAGATGGTCTCCAAAAACGACGAAGAGTTTGAATTCCACTTCCTTAACGTGAATCCACCTGTTTGCAGTAGTGCCTTGAGCTGCTGGGCTTCCTTGACTGCAGCAGCTGGGTCATCAGCTCCAGACAGTACATCATCGACGTAAAAATTATTTAACAGTGTTTTTGATGCGTCTGGATAGCGCAGTTTTTCATCGCTAGCGAGCGTGCGAAGAACGTTAATCGCAAGGTACGGCGCGCAGTTCGTTCCATAGGTGACGGTTAAGAGCCGAAAAGGTGTCGGTACATCACGTGTACTGGTTCGCCATAAAATGCGTTGGAGATCAGCGTCTCTCCTGTCGATCCAGATCTGGCGAAACATTTTTTCGATATCACCAGTGAATGCTATCTGATATCGACGCCAGTTAAGAACAATTGTTGTAAGGTTGTTTTGCATTTTGGGGCCAACATGCAAACAATCATTAAGCGACACACCCAATTCGCTCTTTTGCGAGGCGTTAAAAACCACTCTCAGTTTAGTGGTTGAGCTTGATTCTTTTATTACGCCATGATGTGGCAAATAGCAGACATCGTTCGTAGTTGAATGATCCGTAATTTGTTCCATGTGGCCAAGCATCAGATACTCGTTCAAGAATTTGTCGTAGCTTTGCTGCATGACTGCATCGCGAAGAAGTCGGCGCTCCATGCACTTCAAGAGATTCATAGATGCATGATATGTTGATCCAAGCTGTGTTACGTCAGCGGCTTCCTTCACTGGCAATCTGAAACGTAGCGGCCGCTATCTAGACGCCTGGTAGTTTTGTCGAAGAATTCTTGACAAGCGCGTTCATCCTTTGTGAGTGCAGGACTCAAATTTTCCTCTTCCAATTCCCAAAATCTACGGAGAGATTCATCCAGGTCGACGATAGTGAAGTTGCAATTGTATGCTTGTTCGTTTGCTGCAAGCTTGTGCTTCGAGGTGAGACCACCAAACACAACCCATCCCAGATGAGTGTTTTGAGCAACGGTGTTGTTGACTTTACTCCGTTTAACATCATTCTTAAGCATCACGGCATAGTCTGCAGCACTCAGGATAAGGTCAATGCCTCCTGGAACATTAAGCCTGGGATCTGCCAAATCAAGCTCTTGAAAGTCGATAAGTTGACTAGGTGGAACTCTGAATGTTGGCACAAGATTCCCAACACGAGGGAGAACTAATGCCACGCATGTAGCCTCAAATGATGAGGATTTAAGCGATTTGATCGTGAATCCCACGATACCTCGCGCGAGTGCGATTTTACTGCCACTGGCTCCATTCACTGGAATATGAGTGGCCACTCGTGTTAAGTGTAATTGTTTCGTAGCAAATTCGCTTATAAATGACGCCTCAGCTCCGCTATCGAGTAATGCCCTGAGCGTGAGTTTGTGTCCACTATTGGAGACCATTGAAACTAAAGCTGTTCCTAGTAGCACCGGTGAAAGCTCAGGAATGGATTTTGGTGACGAATCGTTGAAAATCTTAGTGTTATTTGCATTAACGTTTGTCGGTTTAGGAACTGTATGCGTTGATGGGCTCGTGATGACATTAGGGCTGAAATATTCATGCAGCATAGAGTGATGCATTTTGTTGCAATGCTGACAGCGTCGATTTGATGAGCATGCTGACTGTTAATGCCCATATCTCAAACAGTTGAGACACATGTTGCACTTTTCAATAAACTTGTAGCGCTCCTGAGGAGACTTCCTTCTAAAGTCTTCGAAAAACATGATGATGTGTTTGCCGGCACACCCAGGACAGCGTCCAGGGGCGGCATGATAATTTTTAACTCCATGGTGGGGTTTATATTTAGATAGAGCTGTATCTTTGAAGGCAGGCTTCGGATCCAGAGAGCTCTGGAAAATTTCTAGAGATCGAGTACGATTCTCTAAAAACTCTTTAAGTTGATCGAAAGTAGGCATTTCGTCACCAGAAGGGAGGGAGAGCTCCCAGGCTTTTCTGGTAACTGGGTCCAGTTTGTGGACGATCATGAAAACTAGCCAATCATCCCAGTGGTCAACAGGGCGATTCAGTTGTTCTAGCGCGCGAACCGCTGAGATGACGCCATCGAGCAACTATCGTAAATTAGTTGCGCTTTCCGTTTGAGCGGCTGGTAGGTGACTAACTTCAGCTAAGTGCGCGTTAATGATGACGCGCTTATTCTCGTACTTACTTCTGAGCAACTCCCAAGCAATAGAAAAGTTTCCATCAGTCATTGTTATATTCTCGAGTGCGTTCGCTGCTGCACCGGTAAGGCTATCTTTCAGATACTGCAACCGCTGAATGTTCGCAAGTGATGTGTTGTCTATGACCACAGACGTGAAGAGATCCTTGAATGGATACCATTTTAAAAAGGATCCGTCGAATGAAAGAATCTTCAGTCGAGGTAGACTCTGAGCTGGGCTATGGTGAGCGACAAATGATGATTGTTGTTGCGTAGCATCCACGGAGCTCGCTGGTGGTGTGATCAAGTCTAGTAACTCATGTAACTCACCCATAGCCTCAGCGTAAGTGCATTCAACGTCATCCTACTCGACTAAATGCACTTCAGTAGATTTATCTTTGAAATCAGTTTCTAAGCTCACTTCGTTGTAGAGCGCCACATATCTTGCCCAATATTGTTCCAGAAGTTGTCTGCGTGCAGTGAAAAACCCTTTGGTTTGTTTTACTTTAGCAGTTTTTCGCGTATTTGCGGCAAATTTGGTGATAATTGCTTCACTTGTCTTCAGCTGCTTTAACTTGTCCATTTTTTCCGATTTTAATGCCGATTATGGAATCCAAAATATGTTAAAAAAAAATGTTTTCAAATTTCACAGTTCGAAACAGAATCAAAATAGTCGTCGAAATTTATTATTTGCTCCCTTTAGAGCAAACATAAAAAATGCCGAAAAGAAAGCAAAATATGAGAGTAACACAGAAAATATGGAATGGAAAAAAACGAAAATGTTAACTGCGCGCACGTCTCACACTTTGCTGTGTTTTGTTTTTTCTTCCCTGTTGTTCTAGCTGAACTTGTTGGTGTTTTATGTTCGAAAGAGACGGATATTGCCGACGTCGCTGCGACGCGCTAAATGGAGACTGCTCTGCCCTTAGACACTTTTACGAAAATGTGATTGCACAGGTTTGAGGTTAGGGCTTTCGCGACATAAGGAAAAGTTGTCCCACTCTGCCCATGCAAATGCTCAACTTTGGAGAACAACGTGGAGCACACGCACTGCGGTCACTTTGTCTAATAGTTTGAACCCGTACAGATAAGATTATTTGGAGCCCGTTGTGGAAATAGATTCCCTTGATTTGAACATTTTTATCACAGCCGGTGGAGGTAGACTCTCTTCGTCACGCCGCGCACGGAACAGGGTTTAGGTTGTAGTCACTCGCGTAAGGAAACAGGTTCACTTGAATTGATAGGTTGGAAGTAGATTCCTTTTTTTTCTTTTTAGTTTTGAAGTAGATTCCTTTTTTTCACTTTTGCTTAAAGGGAGCAGATCCCCGCAAGGGATGCCAATGTTTGGGGAAATTGTCCAAATAAAAACGAAGAGATTGTTTATATTTAAACCGTTTACTATTCACTTAATATTTTAACAACTCTCAACTAATAATACCGCGTGTACTCTAAATTCCACTAAAACCGGAAACTCCAAAAAAAAGAGAAACATGTATATAATATAACACAAAAACGAAACTTAGAATAAAAAAGAATAATATAAAACAGGGCTGCATTTACATAGTTTTTAGACAATCTGTAACATTTCCGCCCACCTCGTCCAGTCTCTGCGACGACCCCTTAGTCTGAGGACCGCCCACCGTATGCGGATGAGCTATCTTCTTGAGGCTCGATCGGAAGCAACGAAACCTTAGAAATTGGGCGCTTGAGAACCGTGTCCTTGGTCCTGATAGTGACAACCCGGATATGCCCGTCTTCTCCTGGAAATGTCTCGACGATTCGACCCAAGGCCCATTGAGTTGGGGGCAAACGTTCATCGCGGAGTAGGACCAGTCGACCAATGGCAATGTTCTTTTGCTGTTGTTGCCATTTAGGTCGGGTGTGCAGCCGGTGTTAGTCGAGCGACCATCTGCGCCAAAAATCTTGATGCATTTGGCTGAGCTGCTTCCATCGACTCAGCAGTTGAGGTTTCAAATCTAGGCTGCAAGGCTCTGGAAGCGATGTAAGAGCTCTACCTGCGAGGAAGTGGCCAGGGGTCAAAGCCGTGAGATCAGTGGGATCATCAGTTAAAGCTGATAACGGCCGTGAGTTAAGGCATGCCTCTATTTTCTTCAGCACTGTGTAAAACTCTTCAAATGTCAGCGTGGTTGCACCAGCTACCCGTTTCAGATGATACTTCATGCTCTTCACCCCAGCCTCCCAGAGCCCACCAAAGTTAGGGGCAGCTGGAGGAATGAAGTGTCAGTTCACGCCAAGCTTAGAAACATGTAGTGCAGCTGCGCTCTGTTGGGCGTGAAAAGCGTGTAGTTCTTTTTTTAGAAAGGTGTTCGCACCAATAAAATTCGTTCCGCGATCACTGTAGATATCGGAGCAGATCCCACGCACTGAAATGAATCTGCTCAATGCGGCGATGAAGGCTTCTGCTGTCAAGTCACTTACCAGCTCCAAGTGGATCGCTTTGGCTGGCAGGCAAACAAAGAGTGCGACGTAACCTTTGTAACTTCGGTGTCCACGACCCTTGGAAGTGCGAACGCTAAAGGGCCCGGCATAGTCCACACCGGTGTATATGAAGGGCAAGGATGGATTGCAGCGTTCATTTGGCAAGTTTCCCATAATTTGTGTGAGCGGCGCACATGATTGGCGAAAGCATGGGATGCAGCTTCAAATTATTCCTTTGACCACAGTGCGGCCGTTGATAATCCACCATCGTCTGCGAAGGAACTGCAACGTTGCTTGTGTGCCTCCATGTAGCGTTTGTTGATGTGCGTCTTTGATGAGTAGTGTAGTCAAAAGATTGATCTTTGGTAGTAATATAGGATAACATTCGCTGAAAGGAATGTGCGCGTTGTTCAACCTCCCACTGAGGCGCAGGATTCCCTCAGCATCTAAGGTCGGATTCAGTTTGATAAACTGGCTGCTTACAGGAAGTGGTTGGTTACGTTGCAGACAATGAATTTCTTGTCGAAAAACAGCGTGTTGAACTCGCTTGACCCAAAAAAACAATGCTGCGTTGCGCTCAGACCATAAGCAGAAAGACTCAGTCGGATGTGGTTTTTGCGGACGGCATTGACAAACCGTTGACACCAAGCTGTCGTGGCGAGAAGTTTCTCAAGTGTGGAGTAGTTCTCCAATAGAAACGATGGCGCAGCCTCGGCTTGAGCTAGGCAAACTTGTACCTGTTTCAGTTCGGGCAGCTCGTCAGGAATTGGTGGCTTTTGTTGTGGCCAGTGTGCTTGGGCTAACTTCAACCACGAAGGACCGGACCACCAAAGCGGGTGGTCAATAAGTTCGCTTGTTGTTATGCCACGGCTGGCACAATCCGCCGGGTTGACCTTTGTCGGGACGTAGTTCCAAACCCATGCGGATGAAATATCCTGGATTTGTATAACTCGGTTAGCTACAAACTCTTTAAGCTTACCAGGACTTGTTCGAATCCAATAAAGTGTTGTTATGGAGTCCGACCAGAGGTAAGTTTTGGTTTGATGCACATCGAAATGAAAAGCGCTGTGTACCTTTCGAGCGAGCTTGGCTGCGAGAAGAGCTGCACACAGCTCTAGCCGCGGTATGGTGACACGCTTCAAGGGAGCAACCTTCGTTTTTGCCGTGAGCAAGTGCATGGTTTGGTTATTCGATGAAATGACTTTTAGATATGCAACTGCTGCATACGCCTGGGTAGATGCATCTGCAAAGGCATGAAGTTCATACGATGAACTGTGTGACGACATATGTATCCAGCGCGGGATTTTGACCTTAGCAAGGTTCTTCAAGTCGTTCCGGAACTCGATCCAGTTTGTTTGAAGTTCGCTTGTGAGCTCGTCATCCCAGTTTAACCCGGTAAACCACAGGCGTTGAAAGAAGATTTTGCCTCGAATAACCACTGGAGCGAGGAATCCAAGGGGGTCGAACAGTTTAGACACGTCCGAGAGCAGCTGTCGTTTTGTAAAAGTCTCGATTGTATAGTCAAGGCTAACTCTGTAGCTGAACTCGTCCGTCTGAGTGTACCAGATCATGCCAAGAGCAGTGGTTGCTTCATCGAATGATACCTCTAGCTTATCCGCAGGTTTGTCCTCATTCGGTGCGATGGTCTCCAAAAACGACGAAGAGTTTGAATTCCACTTCCTTAACGTGAATCCACCTGTTTGCAGTAGTGCCTTGAGCTGCTGGGCTTCCTTGACTGCAGCAGCTGGGTCATTTTTTGTTTTGTTTTTTCTTCCCTGTTGTTCTAGCTGAACTTGTTGGTGTTTTATGTTCGAAAGAGACGGATATTGCCGACGTCGCTGCGACGCGCTAAATGGAGACTGCTCTGCCCTTAGACACTTTTACGAAAATGTGATTGCACAGGTTTGAGGTTAGGGCTTTCGCGACATAAGGAAAAGTTGTCCCACTCTGCCCATGCAAATGCTCAACTTTGGAGAACAACGTGGAGCACACGCACTGCGGTCACTTTGTCTAATAGTTTGAACCCGTACAGATAAGATTATTTGGAGCCCGTTGTGGAAATAGATTCCCTTGATTTGAACATTTTTATCACAGCCGGTGGAGGTAGACTCTCTTCGTCACGCCGCGCACGGAACAGGGTTTAGGTTGTAGTCACTCGCGTAAGGAAACAGGTTCACTTGAATTGATAGGTTGGAAGTAGATTCCTTTTTTTTCTTTTTAGTTTTGAAGTAGATTCCTTTTTTTCACTTTTGCTTAAAGGGAGCAGATCCCCGCAAGGGATGCCAATGTTTGGGGAAATTGTCCAAATAAAAACGAAGAGATTGTTTATATTTAAACCGTTTACTATTCACTTAATATTTTAACAACTCTCAACTAATAATACCGCGTGTACTCTAAATTCCACTAAAACCGGAAACTCCAAAAAAAAGAGAAACATGTATATAATATAACACAAAAACGAAACTTAGAATAAAAAAGAATAATATAAAACAGGGCTGCATTTACATAGTTTTTAGACAATCTGTAACATTTCCGCCCACCTCGTCCAGTCTCTGCGACGACCCCTTAGTCTGAGGACCGCCCACCGTATGCGGATGAGCTATCTTCTTGAGGCTCGATCGGAAGCAACGAAACCTTAGAAATTGGGCGCTTGAGAACCGTGTCCTTGGTCCTGATAGTGACAACCCGGATATGCCCGTCTTCTCCTGGAAATGTCTCGACGATTCGACCCAAGGCCCATTGAGTTGGGGGCAAACGTTCATCGCGGAGTAGGACCAGTCGACCAATGGCAATGTTCTTTTGCTGTTGTTGCCATTTAGGTCGGGTGTGCAGCCGGTGTTAGTCGAGCGACCATCTGCGCCAAAAATCTTGATGCATTTGGCTGAGCTGCTTCCATCGACTCAGCAGTTGAGGTTTCAAATCTAGGCTGCAAGGCTCTGGAAGCGATGTAAGAGCTCTACCTGCGAGGAAGTGGCCAGGGGTCAAAGCCGTGAGATCAGTGGGATCATCAGTTAAAGCTGATAACGGCCGTGAGTTAAGGCATGCCTCTATTTTCTTCAGCACTGTGTAAAACTCTTCAAATGTCAGCGTGGTTGCACCAGCTACCCGTTTCAGATGATACTTCATGCTCTTCACCCCAGCCTCCCAGAGCCCACCAAAGTTAGGGGCAGCTGGAGGAATGAAGTGTCAGTTCACGCCAAGCTTAGAAACATGTAGTGCAGCTGCGCTCTGTTGGGCGTGAAAAGCGTGTAGTTCTTTTTTTAGAAAGGTGTTCGCACCAATAAAATTCGTTCCGCGATCACTGTAGATATCGGAGCAGATCCCACGCACTGAAATGAATCTGCTCAATGCGGCGATGAAGGCTTCTGCTGTCAAGTCACTTACCAGCTCCAAGTGGATCGCTTTGGTTGGCAGGCAAACAAAGAGTGCGACGTAACCTTTGTAACTTCGGTGTCCACGACCCTTGGAAGTGCGAACGCTAAAGGGCCCGGCATAGTCCACACCGGTGTATATGAAGGGCAAGGATGGATTGCAGCGTTCATTTGGCAAGTTTCCCATAATTTGTGTGAGCGGCGCACATGATTGGCGAAAGCATGGGATGCAGCTTCAAATTATTCCTTTGACCACAGTGCGGCCGTTGATAATCCACCATCGTCTGCGAAGGAACTGCAACGTTGCTTGTGTGCCTCCATGTAGCGTTTGTTGATGTGCGTCTTTGATGAGTAGTGTAGTCAAAAGATTGATCTTTGGTAGTAATATAGGATAACATTCGCTGAAAGGAATGTGCGCGTTGTTCAACCTCCCACTGAGGCGCAGGATTCCCTCAGCATCTAAGGTCGGATTCAGTTTGATAAACTGGCTGCTTACAGGAAGTGGTTGGTTACGTTGCAGACAATGAATTTCTTGTCGAAAAACAGCGTGTTGAACTCGCTTGACCCAAAAAAACAATGCTGCGTTGCGCTCAGACCATAAGCAGAAAGACTCAGTCGGATGTGGTTTTTGCGGACGGCATTGACAAACCGTTGACACCAAGCTGTCGTGGCGAGAAGTTTCTCAAGTGTGGAGTAGTTCTCCAATAGAAACGATGGCGCAGCCTCGGCTTGAGCTAGGCAAACTTGTACCTGTTTCAGTTCGGGCAGCTCGTCAGGAATTGGTGGCTTTTGTTGTGGCCAGTGTGCTTGGGCTAACTTCAACCACGAAGGACCGGACCACCAAAGCGGGTGGTCAATAAGTTCGCTTGTTGTTATGCCACGGCTGGCACAATCCGCCGGGTTGACCTTTGTCGGGACGTAGTTCCAAACCCATGCGGATGAAATATCCTGGATTTGTATAACTCGGTTAGCTACAAACTCTTTAAGCTTACCAGGACTTGTTCGAATCCAATAAAGTGTTGTTATGGAGTCCGACCAGAGGTAAGTTTTGGTTTGATGCACATCGAAATGAAAAGCGCTGTGTACCTTTCGAGCGAGCTTGGCTGCGAGAAGAGCTGCACACAGCTCTAGCCGCGGTATGGTGACACGCTTCAAGGGAGCAACCTTCGTTTTTGCCGTGAGCAAGTGCATGGTTTGGTTATTCGATGAAATGACTTTTAGATATGCAACTGCTGCATACGCCTGGGTAGATGCATCTGCAAAGGCATGAAGTTCATACGATGAACTGTGTGACGACATATGTATCCAGCGCGGGATTTTGACCTTAGCAAGGTTCTTCAAGTCGTTCCGGAACTCGATCCAGTTTGTTTGAAGTTCGCTTGTGAGCTCGTCATCCCAGTTTAACCCGGTAAACCACAGGCGTTGAAAGAAGATTTTGCCTCGAATAACCACTGGAGCGAGGAATCCAAGGGGGTCGAACAGTTTAGACACGTCCGAGAGCAGCTGTCGTTTTGTAAAAGTCTCGATTGTATAGTCAAGGCTAACTCTGTAGCTGAACTCGTCCGTCTGAGTGTACCAGATCATGCCAAGAGCAGTGGTTGCTTCATCGAATGATACCTCTAGCTTATCCGCAGGTTTGTCCTCATTCGGTGCGATGGTCTCCAAAAACGACGAAGAGTTTGAATTCCACTTCCTTAACGTGAATGCACCTGTTTGCAGTAGTGCCTTGAGCTGCTGGGCTTCCTTGACTGCAGCAGCTGGGTCATCAGCGCCAGACAGTACATCATCGACGTAAAAATTATTTAACAGTGTTTTTGATGCGTCTGGATAGCGCAGTTTTTCATCGCTAGCGAGCGTGCGAAGAACGTTAATCGCAAGGTACGGCGCGCAGTTCGTTCCATAGGTGACGGTTAAGAGCCGAAAAGGTGTCGGTACATCACGTGTACTGGTTCGCCATAAAATGCGCTGGAGATCAGCGTCTCTCCTGTCGATCCAGATCTGGCGATACATTTTTTCGATATCATCAGTGAATGCTATCTGATATCGACGCCAGTTAAGAACAATTGTTGTAAGGTTGTTTTGCATTTTGGGGCCAACATGCAAACAATCATTAAGCGACACACCCAATTCGCTCTTTTGCGAGGCGTTAAAAACCACTCTCAGTTTAGTGGTTGAGCTTGATTCTTTTATTACGCCATGATGTGGCAAATAGCAGACATCGTTCGTAGTTGAATGATCCGTAATTTGTTCCATGTGGCCAAGCATCAGATACTCGTTCAAGAATTTGTCGTAGCTTTGCTGCATGACTGCATCGCGAAGAAGTCGGCGCTCCATGCACTTCAAGAGATTCATAGATGCATGATATGTTGATCCAAGCTGTGTTACGTCAGCGCCTTCCTTCACTGGCAATCTGAAACGTAGCGGCCGCTATCTAGACGCCTGGTAGTTTTGTCGAAGAATTCTTGACAAGCGCGTTCATCCTTTGTGAGTGCAGGACTCAAATTTTCCTCTTCCAATTCCCAAAATCTACGGAGAGATTCATCCAGGTCGACGATAGTGAAGTTGCAATTGTATGCTTGTTCGTTTGCTGCAAGCTTGTGCTTCGAGGTGAGACCACCAAACACAACCCATCCCAGATGAGTGTTTTGAGCAACGGTGTTGTTGACTTTACTCCGTTTAACATCATTCTTAAGCATCACGGCATAGTCTGCAGCACTCAGGATAAGGTCAATGCCTCCTGGAACATTAAGCCTGGGATCTGCCAAATCAAGCTCTTGAAAGTCGATAAGTTGACTAGGTGGAATTCTGAATGTTGGCACAAGATTCCCAACACGAGGGAGAACTAATGCCACGCATGTAGCCTCAAATGATGAGGATTTAAGCGATTTGATCGTGAATTCCACGATACCTCGCGCGAGTGCGATTTTACTGCCACTGGCTCCATTCACTGGAATATGAGTGGCCACTCGTGTTAAGTGTAATTGTTTCGTAGCAAATTCGCTTATAAATGACGCCTCAGCTCCGCTACCGAATAATGCCCTGAGCGTGAGTTTGTGTCCACTATTGGAGACCATTGAAACTAAAGCTGTTCCTAGTAGCACCGGTGAAAGCTCAGGAATGGATTTTGGTGACGAATCGTTGAAAATCTTAGTGTTATTTGCATTAACGTTTGTCGGTTTAGGAACTGTATGCGTTGATGGGCTCGTGATGACATTAGGGCTGAAATATTCATGCAGCATAGAGTGATGCATTTTGTTGCAATGCTGACAGCGTCGATTTGATGAGCATGCTGACTGTTGATGCCCATATCTCAAACAGTTGAGACACATGTTGCACTTTTCAATAAACTTGTAGCGCTCCTGAGGAGACTTCCTTCTAAAGTCTTCGAAAAACATGATGATGTGTTTGCCGGCACACCCAGGACAGCGTCCAGGGGCGGCATGATAATTTTTAACTCCATGGTGGGGTTTATATTCAGATAGAGCTGTATCTTTGAAGGCAGGCTTCGGATCCAGAGAGCTCTGGAAAATTTCTAGAGATCGAGTACGATTCTCTAAAAACTCTTTAAGTTGATCGAAAGTAGGCATTTCGTCACCAGAAGGGAGGGAGAGCTCCCAGGCTTTTCTGGTAACTGGGTCCAGTTTGTGGACGATCATGAAAACTAGCCAATCATCCCAGTGGTCAACAGGGCGATTCAGTTGTTCTAGCGCGCGAACCGCTGAGATGACGCCATCGAGCAACTATCGTAAATTAGTTGCGCTTTCCGTTTGAGCGGCTGGTAGGTGAGTAACTTCAGCTAAGTGCGCGTTAATGATGACGCGCTTATTCTCGTACTTGCTTCTGAGCAACTCCCAAGCAATAGAAAAGTTTCCATCAGTCATTGTTATATTCTCGAGTGCGTTCGCTGCTGCACCGGTAAGGCTATCTTTCAGATACTGCAACCGCTGAATGTTCGCAAGTGATGTGTTGTCTATGACCACAGACGTGAAGAGATCCTTGAATGGATACCATTTTAAAAAGGATCCGTCGAATGAAAGAATCTTCAGTCGAGGTAGACTCTGAGCTGGGCTATGGTGAGCGACAAATGATGATTGTTGTTGCGTAGCATCCACGGAGCTCGCTGGTGGTGTGATCAAGTCTAGTAACTCATGTAACTCACCCATAGCCTCAGCGTAAGTGCATTCAACGTCATCATACTCGACTAAATGCACTTCAGTAGATTTATCTTTGAAATCAGTTTCTAAGCTCACTTCGTTGTAGAGCGCCACATATCTTGCCCAATATTGTTCCAGAAGTTGTCTGCGTGCAGTGAAAAACCCTTTGGTTTGTTTTACTTTGGCAGTTTTTCGCGTATTTGCGGCAAATTTGGTGATAATTGCTTCACTTGTCTTCAGCTGCTTTAACTTGTCCATTTTTTCCGATTTTAATGCCGATTATGGAATCCAAAATATGTTAAAAAAAAAATGTTTTCAAATTTCACAGTTCGAAACAGAATCAAAATAGTCGTCGAAATTTATTATTTGCTCCTTTTAGAGCAAACATAAAAAATGCCGAAAAGAAAGCAAAATATGAGAGTAACACAGAAAATATGGAATGGAAAAAAACGAAAATGTTAACTGCGCGCACGTCTCACACTTTGCTGTGTTTTGTTTTTTCTTCCCTGTTGTTCTAGCTGAACTTGTTGGTGTTTTATGTTCGAAAGAGACGGATATTGCCGACGTCGCTGCGACGCGCTAAATGGAGACTGCTCTGCCCTTAGACACTTTTACGAAAATGTGATTGCACAGGTTTGAGGTTAGGGCTTTCGCGACATAAGGAAAAGTTGTCCCACTCTGCCCATGCAAATGCTCAACTTTGGAGAACAACGTGGAGCACACGCACTGCGGTCACTTTGTCTAATAGTTTGAACCCGCACAGATAAGATTATTTGGAGCCCGTTGTGGAAATAGATTCCCTTGATTTGAACATTTTTATCACAGCCGGTGGAGGTAGACTCTCTTCGTCACGCCGCGCACGGAATAGGGTTTAGGTTGTAGTCACTCGCGTAAGGAAACAGGTTCACTTGAATTGATAGGTTGGAAGTAGATTCCTTTTTTTTCTTTTTAGTTTGGAAGTAGATTCCTTTTTTTCACTTTTGCTTAAAGGGAGCAGATCCCCGCAAGGGATGCCAATGTTTGGGGAAATTGTCCAAATAAAAACGAAGAGATTGTTTATATTTAAACCGTTTACTATTCACTTAATATTTTAACAACTCTCAACTAATAATACCGCGTGTACTCTAAATTCCACTAAAACCGGAAACTCCAAAAAAAAAGAGAAACATGTATATAATATAACACAAAAACGAAACTTAGAATAAAAAAGAATAATATAAAACAGGGCTGCATTTACATAGTTTTTAGACAATCTGTAACATTTCCGCCCACCTCGTCCAGTCTCTGCGACGACCCCTTAGTCTGAGGACCGCCCACCGTATGCGGATGAGCTATCTTGTTGAGGCTCGATCGGAAGCAACGAAACCTTAGAAATTGGGCGCTTGAGAACCGTGTCCTTGGTCCTGATAGTGACAACCCGGATATGCCCGTCTTCTCCTGGAAATGTCTCGACGATTCGACCCAAGGCCCATTGAGTTGGGGGCAAACGTTCATCGCGGAGTAGGACCAGTCGACCAATGGCAATGTTCTTTTGCTGTTGTTGCCATTTAGGTCGGGTGTGCAGCCGGTGTTAGTCGAGCGACCATCTGCGCCAAAAATCTTGATGCATTTGGCTGAGCTGCTTCCATCGACTTAGCAGTTGAGGTTTCAAATCTAGGCTGCAAGGCTCTGGAAGCGATGTAAGAGCTCTACCTGCGAGGAAGTGGCCAGGGGTCAAAGCCGTGAGATCAGTGGGATCATCAGTTAAAGCTGATAACGGCCGTGAGATAAGGCATGCCTCTATTTTCTTCAGCACTGTGTAAAACTCTTCAAATGTCAGCGTGGTTGCACCAGCTACCCGTTTCAGATGATACTTCATGCTCTTCACCCCAGCCTCCCAGAGCCCACCAAAGTTAGGGGCAGCTGGAGGAATGAAGTGTCAGTTCACGCCAAGCTTAGAAACATGTAGTGCAGCTGCGCTCTGTTGGGCGTGAAAAGCGTGTAGTTCTTTTTTTAGAAAGGTGTTCGCACCAATAAAATTCGTTCCGCGATCACTGTAGATATCGGAGCAGATCCCACGCACTGAAATGAATCTGCTCAATGCGGCGATGAAGGCTTCTGCTGTCAAGTCGCTTACCAGCTCCAAGTGGATCGCTTTGGTTGGCAGGCAAACAAAGAGTGCGACGTAACCTTTGTAACTTCGGTGTCCACGACCCTTGGAAGTGCGAACGCTAAAGGGCCCGGCATAGTCCACACCGGTGTATATGAAGGGCAAGGATGGATTGCAGCGTTCAGTTGGCAAGTTTCCCATAATTTGTGTGAGCGGCGCACATGATTGGCGAAAGCATGGGATGCAGCTTCGAATTATTCCTTTGACCACAGTGCGGCCGTTGATAATCCACCATCGTCTGCGAAGGAACTGCAACGTTGCTTGTGTGCCTCCATGTAGCGTTCGTTGATGTGCGTCTTTGATGAGTAGTGTAGTCAAAAGATTGATCTTTGGTAGTAATATAGGATAACATTCGCTGAAAGGAATGTGCGCGTTGTTCAACCTCCCACTGAGGCGCAGGATTCCCTCAGCATCTAAGGTCGGATTCAGTTTGATAAACTGGCTGCTTACAGGAAGTGGTTGGTTACGTTGCAGACAATGAATTTCTTGTCGAAAAACAGCCTGTTGAACTCGCTTGACCCAAAAAAACAATGCTGCGTTGCGCTCAGACCATAAGCAGAAAGACTCAGTCGGATGTGGTTTTTTGCGGACGGCATTGACAAACCGTTGACACCAAGCTGTCGTGGCGAGAAGTTTCTCAAGTGTGGAGTAGTTCTCCAATAGAAACGATGGCGCAGCCTCGGCTTGAGCTAGGCAAACTTGTACCTGTTTCAGTTCGGGCAGCTCGTCAGGAATTGGTGGCTTTTGTTGTGGCCAGTGTGCTTGGGCTAACTTCAACCACGAAGGACCGGACCACCAAAGCGGGTGGTCAATAAGTTCGCTTGTTGTTATGCCACGGCTGGCACAATCCGCCGGGTTGACCTTTGTCGGGACGTAGTTCCAAACCCATGCGGATGAAATATCCTGGATTTGTATAACTCGGTTAGCTACAAACTCTTTAAGCTTACCAGGACTTGTTCGAATCCAATAAAGTGTTGTTATGGAGTCCGACCAGAGGTAAGTTTTGGTTTGATGCACATCGAAATGAAAAGCGCTGTGTACCTTTCGAGCGAGCTTGGCTGCGAGAAGAGCTGCACACAGCTCTAGCCGCGGTATGGTGACACGCTTCAAGGGAGCAACCTTCGTTTTTGCCGTGAGCAAGTGCACGGTTTGGTTATTCGATGAAATGACTTTTAGATATGCAACTGCTGCATACGCCTGGGTAGATGCATCTGCAAAGGCATGAAGTTCATACGATGAACTGTGTGACGACATATGTATCCAGCGCGGGATTTTGACCTTAGCAAGGTTCTTCAAGTCGTTCCGGAACTCGATCCAGTTTGTTTGAAGTTCGCTTGTGAACTCGTCATCCCAGTTTAACCCGGTAAACCACAGGCGTTGAAAGAAGATTTTGCCTCGAATAACCACTGGAGCGAGGAATCCAAGGGGGTCGAACAGTTTAGACACGTCCGAGAGCAGCTGTCGTTTTGTAAAAGTCTCGATTGTATAGTTAAGGCTAACTCTGTAGCTGAACTCGTCCGTCTGAGTGTACCAGATCATGCCAAGAGCAGTGGTTGCTTCATCGAATGATACCTCTAGCTTATCCGCAGGTTTGTCCTCATTCGGTGCGATGGTCTCCAAAAACGACGAAGAGTTTGAATTCCACTTCCTTAACGTGAATGCACCTGTTTACAGTAGTGCCTTGAGCTGCTGGGCTTCCTTGACTGCAGCAGCTGGGTCATCAGCGCCAGACAGTACATCATCGACGTAAAAATTATTTAACAGTGTTTTTGATGCGTCTGGATAGCGCAGTTTTTCATCGCTAGCGAGCGTGCGAAGAACGTTAATCGCAAGGTACGGCGCGCAGTTCGTTCCATAGGTGACGGTTAAGAGCCGAAAAGGTGTCGGTACATCACGTGTACTGGTTCGCCATAAAATGCGCTGGAGATCAGCGTCTCTCCTGTCGATCCAGATCTGGCGATACATTTTTTCGATATCACCAGTGAATGCTATCTGATATCGACGCCAGTTAAGAACAATTGTTGTAAGGTCGTTTTGCATTTTGGGGCCAACATGCAAACAATCATTAAGCGACACACCCAATTCGCTCTTTTGCGAGGCGTTAAAAACCACTCTCAGTTTAGTGGTTGAGCTTGATTCTTTTATTACGCCATGATGTGGCAAATAGCAGACATCGTTCGTAGTTGAATGATCCGTAATTTGTTCCATGTGGCCAAGCATCAGATACTCGTTCAAGAATTTGTCGTAGCTTTGCTGCATGACTGCATCGCGAAGAAGTCGGCGCTCCATGCACTTCAAGAGATTCATAGATGCATGATATGTTGATCCAAGCTGTGTTACGTCAGCGCCTTCCTTCACTGGCAATCTGACAACGTAGCGGCCGCTATCTAGACGCCTGGTAGTTTTGTCGAAGAATTCTTGACAAGCGCGTTCATCCTTTGTGAGTGCAGGACTCAAATTTTCCTCTTCCAATTCCCAAAATCTACGGAGAGATTCATCCAGGTCGACGATAGTGAAGTTGCAATTGTATGCTTGTTCGTTTGCTGCAAGCTTGTGCTTCGAGGTGAGACCACCAAACACAACCCATCCCAGATGAGTGTTTTGAGCAACGGTGTTGTTGACTTTACTCCGTTTAACATCATTCTTAAGCATCACGGCATAGTCTGCAGCACTCAGGATAAGGTCAATGCCTCCTGGAACATTAAGCCTGGGATCTGCCAAATCAAGCTCTTGAAAGTCGATAAGTTGACTAGGTGGAATTCTGAATGTTGGCACAAGATTCCCAACACGAGGGAGAACTAATGCCACGCATGTAGCCTCAAATGATGAGGATTTAAGCGATTTGATCGTGAATTCCACGATACCTCGCGCGAGTGCGATTTTACTGCCACTGGCTCCATTCACTGGAATATGAGTGGCCACTCGTGTTAAGTGTAATTGTTTCGTAGCAAATTCGCTTATAAATGACGCCTCAGCTCCGCTATCGAGTAATGCCCTGAGCGTGAGTTTGTGTCCACTGTTGGAGACTATTGAAACTAAAGCTGTTCCTAGTAGCACCGGTGAAAGCTCAGGAATGGATTTTGGTGACGAATCGTTGAAAATCTTAGTGTTATTTGCATTAACGTTTGTCGGTTTAGGAACTGTATGCGTTGATGGGCTCGTGATGACATTAGGGCTGAAATATTCATGCAGCATAGAGTGATGCATTTTGTTGCAATGCTGACAGCGTCGATTTGATGAGCATGCTGACTGTTGATGCCCATATCTCAAACAGTTGAGACACATGTTGCACTTTTCAATAAACTTGTAGCGCTCCTGAGGAGACTTCCTTCTAAAGTCTTCGAAAAACATGATGATGTGTTTGCCAGGACAGCGTCCAGGGGCGGCATGATCATTTTTAACTCCATGGTGGGGTTTATTTTTAGATAGAGCTGTATCTTTGAAGGCAGGCTTCGGATCCAGAGAGCTCTGGAAAATTTCTAGAGATCGAGTACGATTCTCTAAAAACTCTTTAAGTTGATCGAAAGTAGGCATTTCGTCACCAGAAGGGAGGGAGAGCTCCCAGGCTTTTCTGGTAACTGGGTCCAGTTTGTGGACGATCATGAAAACTAGCCAATCATCCCAGTGGTCAACAGGGCGATTCAGTTGTTCTAGCGCGCGAACCGCTGAGATGACGCCATTGAGCAACTTTCGTAAACTAGTTGCGCTTTCCGTTTGAGCGGCTGGTAGGTGAGTAACTTCAGCTAAGTGCGCGTTAATGATGACGCGCTTATTCTCGTACTTGCTTCTGAGCAACTCCCAAGCAATAGAAAAGTTTCCATCAATCATTGTTATATTCTCGAGTGCGTTCGCTGCTGCACCGGTAAGACTATCTTTCAGATACTGCAACCGCTAAATGTTTGCAAGTGATGTGTTGTCTATGACCACAGACGTGAAGAGATCCTTGAATGGATACCATTTTAAAAAGGATCCGTCGAATGGAGGAATCTTCAGTCGAGGTAGACTCTGAGCTGGGCTATGGTGAGCGACAAATGATGATTGTTGTTGCGTAGCATCCACGGAGCTCGCTGGTGGTGTGATCAAGTCTAGTAACTCATGTAACTCACCCATAGCCTCAGCGTAAGTGCAGTCAACGTCATCATACTCGACTAAATGCACTTCAGTAGATTTATCTTTGAAATCAGTTTCTAAGCTCACTTCGTTGTAGAGCGCCACATATCTTGCCCAATATTGTTCCAGAAGTTGTCTGCGTGCAGTGAAAAACCCTTTGGTTTGTTTTACTTTAGCAGTTTTTCGCGTATTTGCGGCAAATTTGGTGATAATTGCTTCACTTGTCTTCAGCTGCTTTAACTTGTCCATTTTTTCCGATTTTAATGCCGATTATGGAATTCAAAATATGTTAAAAAAAAAATGTTTTCAAATTTCACAGTTCGAAACAGAATCAAAATAGTCGTCGAAATTTATTATTTGCTCCTTTTAGAGCAAACATAAAAAATGCCGAAAAGAAAGCAAAATATGAGAGTAACACAGAAAATATGGAATGGAAAAAAACGAAAATGTTAACTGCGCGCACGTCCCACACTTTGCTGTGTTTTGTTTTTTCTTCCCTGTTGTTCTAGCTGAACTTGTTGGTGTTTTATGTTCGAAAGAGACGGATATTGCCGACGTCGCTGCGACGCGCTAAATGGAGACTGCTCTGCCCTTAGACACTTTTACGAAAATGTGATTGCACAGGTTTGAGGTTAGGGCTTTCGCGACATAAGGAAAAGTTGTCCCACTCTGCCCATGCAAATGCTCAACTTTGGAGAACAACGTGGAGCACACGCACTGCGGTCACTTTGTCTAATAGTTTGAACCCGCACAGATAAGATTATTTGGAGCCCGTTGTGGAAATAGATTCCCTTGATTTGAACATTTTTATCACAGCCGGTGGAGGTAGACTCTCTTCGTCACGCCGCGCACGGAATAGGGTTTAGGTTGTAGTCACTCGCGTAAGGAAACAGGTTCACTTGAATTGATAGGTTGGAAGTAGATTCCTTTTTTTTCTTTTTAGTTTGGAAGTAGATTCCTTTTTTTCACTTTTGCTTAAAGGGAGCAGATCCCCGCAAGGGATGCCAATGTTTGGGGAAATTGTCCAAATAAAAACGAAGAGATTGTTTATATTTAAACCGTTTACTATTCACTTAATATTTTAACAACTCTCAACTAATAATACCGCGTGTACTCTAAATTCCACTAAAACCGGAAACTCCAAAAAAAAGAGAAACATGTATATAATATAACACAAAAACGAAACTTAGAATAAAAAAGAATAATATAAAACAGGGCTGCATTTACATAGTTTTTAGACAATCTGTAACATTTCCGCCCACCTCGTCCAGTCTCTGCGACGACCCCTTAGTCTGAGGACCGCCCACCGTATGCGGATGAGCTATCTTGTTGAGGCTACCTTGAGGAAACCTTAGAAATTGGGCGCTTGAGAACCGTGTCCTTGGTCCTGATAGTGACAACCCGGATATGCCCGTCTTCTCCTGGAAATGTCTCGACGATTCGACCCAAGGCCCATTGAGTTGGGGGCAAACGTTCATCGCGGAGTAGGACCAGTCGACCAATGGCAATGTTCTTTTGCTGTTGTTGCCATTTAGGTAGGGTGTGCAGCCGGTGTTAGTCGAGCGACCATCTGCGCCAAAAATCTTGATGCATTTGGCTGAGCTGCTTCCATCGACTCAGCAGTTGAGGTTTCAAATCTAGGCTGCAAGGCTCTGGAAGCGATGTAAGAGCTCTACCTGCGAGGAAGTGGCCAGGGGTCAAAGCCGTGAGATCAGTGGGATCATCAGTTAAAGCTGATAACGGCCGTGAGTTAAGGCATGCCTCTATTTTCTTCAGCACTGTGTAAAACTCTTCAAATGTCAGCGTGGTTGCACCAGCTACCCGTTTCAGATGATACTTCATGCTCTTCACCCCAGGCTCCCAGAGCCCACCAAAGTTAGGGGCAGCTGGAGGAATGAAGTGTCAATTCACGCCAAGCTTAGAAACATGTAGTGCAGCTGCGCTCTGTTGGGCGTGAAAAGCGTGTAGTTCTTTTTTTAGAAAGGTGTTCGCACCAATAAAATTCGTTCCGCGATCACTGTAGATATCGGAGCAGATCCCACGCACTGAAATGAATCTGCTCAATGCGGCGATGAAGGCTTCTGCTGTCAAGTCGCTTACCAGCTCCAAGTGGATCGCTTTGGTTGGCAGGCAAACAAAGAGTGCGACGTAACCTTTGTAACTTCGGTGTCCACGACCCTTGGAAGTGCGAACGCTAAAGGGCCCGGCATAGTCCACACTGGTGTGTATGAAGGGCAAGGATGGATTGCAGCGTTCAGTTGGCAAGTTTCCCATAATTTGTGTGAGCGGCGCACATGATTGGCGAAAGCATGGGATGCAGCTTCGAATTATTCCTTTGACCACAGTGCGGCCGTTGATAATCCACCATCGTCTGCGAAGGAACTGCAACGTTGCTTGTGTGCCTCCATGTAGCGTTCGTTGATGTGCGTCTTTGATGAGTAGTGTAGTCAAAAGATTGATCTTTGGTAGTAATATAGGATAACATTCGCTGAAAGGAATGTGCGCGTTGTTCAACCTCCCACTGAGGCGCAGGATTCCCTCAGCATCTAAGGTCGGATTCAGTTTGATAAACTGGCTGCTTACAGGAAGTGGTTGGTTACGTTGCAGACAATGAATTTCTTGTCGAAAAACAGCGTGTTGAACTCGCTTGACCCAAAAAAACAATGCTGCGTTGCGCTCAGACCATAAGCAGAAAGACTCAGTCGGATGTGGTTTTTTGCGGACGGCATTGACAAACCGTTGACACCAAGCTGTCGTGGCGAGAAGTTTCTCAAGTGTGGAGTAGTTCTCCAATAGAAACGATGGCGCAGCCTCGGCTTGAGCTAGGCAAACTTGTACCTGTTTCAGTTCGGGCAGCTCGTCAGGAATTGGTGGCTTTTGTTGTGGCCAGTGTGCTTGGGCTAACTTCAACCACGAAGGACCGGACCACCAAAGCGGGTGGTCAATAAGTTCGCTTGTTGTTATGCCACGGCTGGCACAATCCGCCGGGTTGACCTTTGTCGGGACGTAGTTCCAAACCCATGCGGATGAAATATCCTGGATTTGTATAACTCGGTTAGCTACAAACTCTTTAAGCTTACCAGGACTTGTTCGAATCCAATAAAGTGTTGTTATGGAGTCCGACCAGAGGTAAGTTTTGGTTTGATGCACATCGAAATGAAAAGCGCTGTGTACCTTTCGAGCGAGCTTGGCTGCGAGAAGAGCTGCACACAGCTCTAGCCGCGGTATGGTGACACGCTTCAAGGGAGCAACCTTCGTTTTTGCCGTGAGCAAGTGCACGGTTTGGTTATTCGATGAAATGACTTTTAGATATGCAACTGCTGCATACGCCTGGGTAGATGCATCTGCAAAGGCATGAAGTTCATACGATGAACTGTGTGACGACATATGTATCCAGCGCGGGATTTTGACCTTAGCAAGGTTCTTCAAGTCGTTCCGGAGCTCGATCCAGTTTGTTTGAAGTTCGCTTGTGAGCTCGTCATCCCAGTTTAACCCGGTAAACCACAGGCGTTGAAAGAAGATTTTGCCTCGAATAACCACTGGAGCGAGGAATCCAAGGGGGTCGAACAGTTTAGACACGTCCGAGAGCAGCTGTCGTTTTGTAAAAGTCTCGATTGTATAGTCAAGGCTAACTCTGTAGCTGAACTCGTCCGTCTGAGTGTACCAGATCATGCCAAGAGCAGTGGTTGCTTCATCGAATGATACCTCTAGCTTATCCGCAGGTTTGTCCTCATTCGGTGCGATGGTCTCCAAAAACGACGAAGAGTTTGAATTCCACTTCCTTAACGTGAATGCACCTGTTTGCAGTAGTGCCTTGAGCTGCTGGGCTTCCTTGACTGCAGCAGCTGGGTCATCAGCGCCAGACAGTACATCATCCACGTAAAAATTATTTAACAGTGTTTTTGATGCGTCTGGATAGCGCAGTTTTTCATCGCTAGCGAGCGTGCGAAGAACGTTAATCGCAAGGTACGGCGCGCAGTTCGTTCCATAGGTGACGGTTAAGAGCCGAAAAGGTGTCGGTACATCACGTGTACTGGTTCGCCATAAAATGCGCTGGAGATCAGCGTCTCTCCTGTCGATCCAGATCTGGCGATACATTTTTTCGATATCACCAGTGAATGCTATCTGATATCGACGCCAGTTAAGAACAATTGTTGTAAGGTCGTTTTGCATTTTGGGGCCAACATGCAAACAATCATTAAGCGACACACCCAATTCGCTCTTTTGCGAGGCGTTAAAAACCACTCTCAGTTTAGTGGTTGAGCTTGATTCTTTTATTACGCCATGATGTGGCAAATAGCAGACATCGTTCGTAGTTGAATGATCCGTAATTTGTTCGATGTGGCCAAGCATCAGATACTCGTTCAAGAATTTGTCGTAGCTTTGCTGCATGACTGCATCGCGAAGAAGTCGGCGCTCCATGCACTTCAAGAGATTCATAGATGCATGATATGTTGATCCAAGCTGTGTTACGTCAGCGCCTTCCTTCACTGGCAAT
This sequence comes from Clusia tigrina, assembly GCA_920105625.2. Lineage (NCBI taxonomy): Eukaryota > Metazoa > Arthropoda > Insecta > Diptera > Clusiidae > Clusia > Clusia tigrina. Next base: position 49,104,499 of record OV050032.1, on the reverse strand, counting down.
CTGACAACGTAGCGGCCGCTATCTAGACGCCTGGTAGTTTTGTCGAAGAATTCTTGACAAGCGCGTTCATCCTTTATGAGTGCAGGACTCAAATTTTCCTCTTCCAATTCCCAAAATCTACGGAGAGATTCATCCAGGTCGACGATAGTGAAGTTGCAATTGTATGCTTGTTCGTTTGCTGCAAGCTTGTGCTTCGAGGTGAGACCACCAAACACAACCCATCCCAGATGAGTGTTTTGAGCAACGGTGTTGTTGACTTTACTCCGTTTAACATCATTCTTAAGCATCACGGCATAGTCTGCAGCACTCAGGATAAGGTCAATGCCTCCTGGAACATTAAGCCTGGGATCTGCCAAATCAAGCTCTTGAAAGTCGATAAGTTGACTAGGTGGAATTCTGAATGTTGGCACAAGATTCCCAACACGAGGGAGAACTAATGCCACGCATGTAGCCTCAAATGATGAGGATTTAAGCGATTTGATCGTGAATTCCACGATACCTCGCGCGAGTGCGATTTTACTGCCACTGGCTCCATTCACTGGAATATGAGTGGCCACTCGTGTTAAGTGTAATTGTTTCGTAGCAAATTCGCTTATAAATGACGCCTCAGCTCCGCTATCGAGTAATGCCCTGAGCGTGAGTTTGTGTCCACTGTTGGAGACTATTGAAACTAAAGCTGTTCCTAGTAGCACCGGTGAAAGCTCAGGAATGGATTTTAGTGACGAATCGTTGAAAATCTTAGTGTTATTTGCATTAACGTTTGTCGGTTTAGGAACTGTATGCGTTGATGGGCTCGTGATGACATTAGGGCTGAAATATTCATGCAGCATAGAGTGATGCATTTTGTTGCAATGCTGACAGCGTCGATTTGATGAGCATGCTGACTGTTGATGCCCATATCTCAAACAGTTGAGACACATGTTGCACTTTTCAATAAACTTGTAGCGCTCCTGAGGAGACTTCCTTCTAAAGTCTTCGCAAAACATGATAATGTGTTTGCCGGCACACCCAGGACAGCGTCCAGGGGCGGCATGATCATTTTTAACTCCATGGTGGGGTTTATTTTTAGATAGAGCTGTATCTTTGAAGGCAGGCTTCGGATCCAGAGAGCTCTGGAAAATTTCTAGAGATCGAGTACGATTCTCTAAAAACTCTTTAAGTTGATCGAAAGTAGGCATTTCGTCACCAGAAGGGAGGGAGAGCTCCCAGGCTTTTCTGGTAACTGGGTCCAGTTTGTGGACGATCATGAAAACTAGCCAATCATCCCAGTGGTCAACAGGGCGATTCAGTTGTTCTAGCGCGCGAACCGCTGAGATGACGCCATCGAGCAACTTTCGTAAATTAGTTGCGCTTTCCGTTTGAGCGGCTGGTAGGTGAGTAACTTCAGCTAAGTGCGCGTTAATGATGACGCGCTTATTCTCATACTTGCTTCTGAGCAACTCCCAAGCAATAGAAAAGTTTCCATCAATCATTGTTATATTCTCGAGTGCGTTCGCTGCTGCACCGGTAAGGCTATCTTTCAGATACTGCAACCGCTAAATGTTTGCAAGTGATGTGTTGTCTATGACCACAGACGTGAAGAGATCCTTGAATGGATACCATTTTAAAAAGGATCCGTCGAATGGAGGAATCTTCAGTCGAGGTAGACTCTGAGCTGGGCTATGGTGAGCGACAAATGATGATTGTTGTTGCGTAGCATCCACGGAGCTCGCTGGTGGTGTGATCAAGTCTAGTAACTCATGTAACTCACCCATAGCCTCAGCGTAAGTGCAGTCAACGTCATCATACTCGACTAAACGCACTTCAGTAGATTTATCTTTGAAATCAGTTTCTAAGCTCACTTCGTTGTAGAGCGCCACATATCTTGCCCAATATTGTTCCAGAAGTTGTCTGCGTGCAGTGAAAAACCCTTTGGTTTGTTTTACTTTAGCAGTTTTTCGCGTATTTGCGGCAAATTTGGTGATAATTGCTTCACTTGTCTTCCGCTGCTTTAACTTGTCCATTTTTTCCGATTTTAATGCCGATTATGGAATTCAAAATATGTTAAAAAAAAAATGTTTTCAAATTTCACAGTTCGAAACAGGATCAAAATAGTCGTCGAAATTTATTATTTGCTCCTTTTAGAGCAAACATAAAAAATGCCGAAAAGAAAGCAAAATATGAGAGTAACACAGAAAATATGGAATGGAAAAAAACGAAAATGTTAACTGCGCGCACGTCTCACACTTTGCTGTGTTTTGTTTTTTCTTCCCTGTTGTTCTAGCTGAACTTGTTGGTGTTTTATGTTCGAAAGAGACGGATATTGCCGACGTCGCTGCGACGCGCTAAATGGAGACTGCTCTGCCCTTAGACACTTTTACGAAAATGTGATTGCACAGGTTTGAGGTTAGGGCTTTCGCGACATAAGGAAAAGTTGTCCTACTATGCCCATGCAAATGCTCAACTTTGGAGAACAACGTGGAGCACACGCACTGCGGTCACTTTGTCTAATAGTTTGAACCCGCACAGATAAGATTATTTGGAGCCCGTTGTGGAAATAGATTCCCTTGATTTGAACATTTTTATCACAGCCGGTGGAGGTAGACTCTCTTCGTCACGCCGCGCACGGAATAGGGTTTAGGTTGTAGTCACTCGCGTAAGGAAACAGGTTCACTTGAATTGATAGGTTGGAAGTAGATTCCTTTTTTTTCTTTTTAGTTTGGAAGTAGATTCCTTTTTTTCACTTTTGCTTAAAGGGAGCAGATCCCCGCAAGGGATGCCAATGTTTGGGGAAATTGTCCAAATAAAAACGAAGAGATTGTTTATATTTAAACCGTTTACTATTCACTTAATATTTTAACAACTCTCAACTAATAATACCGCGTGTACTCTAAATTCCACTAAAACCGGTAACTCCAAAAAAAAGAGAAACATGTATATAATATAACACAAAAACGAAACTTAGAATAAAAAAGAATAATATAAAACAGGGCTGCATTTACATAGTTTTTAGACAATCTGTAACATTTCCGCCCACCTCGTCCAGTCTCTGCGACGACCCCTTAGTCTGAGGACCGCCCACCGTATGCGGATGAGCTATCTTGTTGAGGCTCGATCGGAAGCAACGAAACCTTAGAAATTGGGCGCTTGAGAACCGTGTCCTTGGTCCTGATAGTGACAACCCGGATATGCCCGTCTTCTCCTGGAAATGTCTCGACGATTCGACCCAAGGCCCATTGAGTTGGGGGCAAACGTTCATCGCGGAGTAGGACCAGTCGACCAATGGCAATGTTCTTTTGCTGTTGTTGCCATTTAGGTAGGGTGTGCAGCCGGTGTTAGTCGAGCGACCATCTGCGCCAAAAATCTTGATGCATTTGGCTGAGCTGCTTCCATCGACTCAGCAGTTGAGGTTTCAAATCTAGGCTGCAAGGCTCTGGAAGCGATGTAAGAGCTCTACCTGCGAGGAAGTGGCCAGGGGTCAAAGTCGTGAGATCAGTGGGATCATCAGTTAAAGCTGATAACGGCCGTGAGTTAAGGCATGCCTCTATTTTCTTCAGCACTGTGTAAAACTCTTCAAATGTCAGCGTGGTTGCACCAGCTACCCGTTTCAGATGATACTTCATGCTCTTCACCCCAGCCTCCCAGAGCCCACCAAAGTTAGGGGCAGCTGGAGGAATGAAGTGTCAATTCACGTTAAGCTTAGAAACATGTAGTGCAGCTGCGCTCTGTTGGGCGTGAAAAGCGTGTAGTTCTTTTTTTAGAAAGGTGTTCGCACCAATAAAATTCGTTCCGCGATCACTGTAGATATCGGAGCAGATCCCACGCACTGAAATGAATCTGCTCAATGCGGCGATGAAGGCTTCTGCGGTCAAGTCGCTTACCAGCTCCAAGTGGATCGCTTTGGTTGGCAGGCAAACAAAGAGTGCGACGTAACCTTTGTAACTTCGGTGTCCACGACCCTTGAAAGTGCGAACGCTAAAGGGCCCGGCATAGTCCACACCGGTGTGTATGAAGGGCAAGGATGGATTGCAGCGTTCAGTTGGCAAGTTTCCCATAATTTGTGTGAGCGGCGCACATGATTGGCGAAAGCATGGGATGCAGCTTCGAATTATTCCTTTGACCACAGTGCGGCCGTTGATAATCCACCATCGTCTGCGAAGGAACTGCAACGTTGCTTGTGTGCCTCCATGTAGCGTTCGTTGATGTGCGTCTTTGATGAGTAGTGCAGTCAAAAGATTGATCTTTGGTAGTAATATAGGATAACATTCGCTGAAAGGAATGTGCGCGTTGTTCACCCTCCCACTGAGGCGCAGGATTCCCTCAGCATCTAAGGTCGGATTCAGTTTGATAAACTGGCTGCTTACAGGAAGTGGTTGGTTACGTTGCAGACAATGAATTTCTTGTCGAAAAACAGCGTGTTGAACTCGCTTGACCCAAAAAAACAATGCTGCGTTGCGCTCAGACCATAAGCAGAAAGACTCAGTCGGATGTGGTTTTTTGCGGACGGCATTGACAAACCGTTGACACCAAGCTGTCGTGGCGAGAAGTTTCTCAAGTGTGGAGTAGTTCTCCAATAGAAACGATGGCGCAGCCTCGGCTTGAGCTAGGCAAACTTGTACCTGTTTCAGTTCGGGCAGCTCGTCAGGAATTGGTGGCTTTTGTTGTGGCCAGTGTGCTTGGGCTAACTTCAACCACGAAGGACCGGACCACCAAAGCAGGTGGTCAATAAGTTCGCTTGTTGTTATGCAACGGCTGGCACAATCCGCCGGGTTGACCTTTGTCGGGACGTAGTTCCAAACCCATGCGGATGAAATATCCTGGATTTGTATAACTCCGTTAGCTACAAACTCTTTAAGCTTACCAGGACTTGTTCGAATCCAATAAAGTGTTGTTATGGAGTCCGACCAGAGGTAAGTTTTGGTTTGATGCACATCGAAATGAAAAGCGCTGTGTACCTTTCGAGCGAGCTTGGCTGCGAGAAGAGCTGCCCACAGCTCTAGCCGCGGTATGGTGACACGCTTCAAGGGAGCAACCTTCGTTTTTGCCGTGAGCAAGTGCACGGTTTGGTTGTTCGATGAAATGACTTTTAGATATGCAACTGCTGCATACGCCTGGGTAGATGCATCTGCAAAGGCATGAAGTTCATACGATGAACTGTGTGACGACATATGTATCCAGCGCGGGATTTTGACCTTAGCAAGGTTCTTCAAGTCGTTCCGGAACTCGATCCAGTTTGTTTGAAGTTCGCTTGTGAGCTCGTCATCCCAGTTTAACCCGGTAAACCACAGGCGTTGAAAGAAGATTTTGCCTCGAATAACCACTGGAGCGAGGAATCCAAGGGGGTCGAACAGTTTAGACACGTCCGAGAGCAGCTGTCGTTTTGTAAAAGTCTCGATTGTATAGTCAAGGCTAACTCTGTAGCTGAACTCGTCCGTCTGAGTGTACCAGATCATGCCAAGAGCAGTGGTTGCTTCATCGAATGATACCTCTAGCTTATCCGCAGGTTTGTCCTCATTCGGTGCGATGGTCTCCAAAAACGACGAAGAGTTTGAATTCCACTTCCTTAACGTGAATCCACCTGTTTGCAGTAGTGCCTTGAGCTGCTGGGCTTCCTTGACTGCAGCAGCCAGGTCATCAGCGCCAGACAGTACATCATCGACGTAAAAATTATTTAACAGTGTTTTTGATGCGTCTGGATAGCGCAGTTTTTCATCGCTAGCGAGCGTGCGAAGAACGTTAATCGCAAGGTACGGCGCCCAGTTCGTTCCATAGGTGACGGTTAAGAGCCGAAAAGGTGTCGGTACATCACGTGTACTGGTTCGCCATAAAATGCGCTGGAGATCAGCGTCTCTCCTGTCGATCCAGATCTGGCGATACATTTTTTCGATATCACCAGTGAATGCTATCTGATATCGACGCCAGTTAAGAACAATTGTTGTAAGGTCGTTTTGCATTTTGGGGCCAACATGCAAACAATCATTAAGCGACACACCCAATTCGCTCTTTTGCGAGGCGTTAAAAACCACTCTCAGTTTAGTGGTTGAGCTTGATTCTTTTATTACGCCATGATGTGGCAAATAGCAGACATCGTTCGTAGTTGAATGATCCGTAATTTGTTCCATGTGGCCAAGCATCAGATACTCGTTCAAGAATTTGTCGTAGCTTTGCTGCATGACTGCATCGCGAAGAAGTCGGCGCTCCATGCACTTCAAGAGATTCATAGATGCATGATATGTTGATCCAAGCTGTGTTACGTCAGCGCCTTCCTTCACTGGCAATCTGACAACGTAGCGGCCGCTATCTAGACGCCTGGTAGTTTTGTCGAAGAATTCTTGACAAGCGCGTTCATCCTTTGTGAGTGCAGGACTCAAATTTTCCTCTTCCAATTCCCAAAATCTACGGAGAGATTCATCCAGGTCGACGATAGTGAAGTTGCAATTGTATGCTTGTCCGTTTGCTGCAAGCTTGTGCTTCGAGGTGAGACCACCAAACACAATCCATCCCAGATGAGTGTTTTGAGCAACGGTGTTGTTGACTTTACTCCGTTTAACATCATTCTTAAGCATCACGGCATAGTCTGCAGCACTCAGGATAAGGTCAATGCCTCCTGGAACATTAAGCCTGGGATCTGCCAAATCAAGCTCTTGAAAGTCGATAAGTTGACTAGGTGGAATTCTGAATGTTGGCACAAGATTCCCAACACGAGGGAGAACTAATGCCACGCATGTAGCCTCAAATGATGAGGATTTAAGCGATTTGATCGTGAATTCCACGATACCTCGCGCGAGTGCGATTTTACTGCCACTGGCTCCATTCACTGGAATATGAGTGGCCACTCGTGTTAAGTGTAATTGTTTCGTAGCAAATTCGCTTATAAATGACGCCTCAGCTCCGCTATCGAGTAATGCCCTGAGCGTGAGTTTGTGTCCACTGTTGGAGACTATTGAAACTAAAGCTGTTCCTAGTAGCACCGGTGAAAGCTCAGGAATGGATTTTGGTGACGAATCGTTGAAAATCCTAGTGTTATTTGCATTAACGTTTGTCGTTTTAGGAACTGTATGCGTTGATGGGCTCGTGATGACATTAGGGCTGAAATATTCATGCAGCATAGAGTGATGCATTTTGTTGCAATGCTGACAGCGTCGATTTGATGAGCATGCTCACTGTTGATGCCCATATCTCAAACAGTTGAGACACATGTTGCACTTTTCAATAAACTTGTAGCGCTCCTGAGGAGACTTCCTTCTAAAGTCTTCGCAAAACATGATAATGTGTTTGCCGGCACACCCAGGACAGCGTCCAGGGGCGGCATGATCATTTTTAACTCCATGGTGGGGTTTATTTTTAGATAGAGCTGTATCTTTGAAGGCAAGCTTCGGATCCAGAGAGCTCTGGAAAATTTCTAGAGATCGAGTACGATTCTCTAAAAACTCTTTAAGTTGATCGAAAGTAGGCATTTCGTCACCAGAAGGGAGGGAGAGCTCCCAGGCTTTTCTGGTAACTGGGCCCAGTTTGTGGACGATCATGAAAACTAGCCAATCATCTCAGTGGTCAACAGGGCGATTCAGTTGTTCTAGCGCGCGAACCGCTGAGATGACGCCATCGAGCAACTTTCGTAAATTAGTTGCGCTTTCCGTTTGAGCGGCTGGTAGGTGAGTAACTTCAGCTAAGTGCGCGTTAATGATGACGCGCTTATTCTCGTACTTGCTTCTGAGCAACTCCCAAGCAATAGAAAAGTTTCCATCAATCATTGTTATATTCTCGAGTGCGTTCGCTGCTGCACCGGTAAGGCTATCTTTCAGATACTGCAACCGCTAAATGTTTGCAAGTGATGTGTTGTCTATGACCACAGACGTGAAGAGATCCTTGAATGGATACCATTTTAAAAAGGATCCGTCGAATGGAGGAATCTTCAGTCGTGGTAGACTCTGAGCTGGGCTATGGTGAGCGACAAATGATGATTGTTGTTGCGTAGCATCCACGGAGCTCGCTGGTGGTGTGATCAAGTCTAGTAACTCATGTAACTCACCCATAGCCTCAGCGTAAGTGCATTCAACGTCATCATACTCGACTAAATGCACTTCAGTAGATTTATCTTTGAAATCAGTTTCTAAGCTCACTTCGTTGTAGAGCGCCACATATCTTGCCCAATATTGTTCCAGAAGTTGTCTGCGTGCAGTGAAAAACCCTTTGGTTTGTTTTACTTTAGCAGTTTTTCGCGTATTTGCGGCAAATTTGGTGATAATTGCTTCACTTGTCTTCAGGTGCTTTAACTTGTCCATTTTTTCCGATTTTAATGCCAATTATGGAATTCAAAATATGTTAAAAAAAAATGTTTTCAAATTTCACAGTTCGAAACAGAATCAAAATAGTCGTCGAAATTTATTATTTGCTCCTTTTAGAGCAAACATAAAAAATGCCGAAAAGAAAGCAAAATATGAGAGTAACACAGAAAATATGGAATGGAAAAAAACGAAAATGTTAACTGCGCGCACGTCTCACACTTTGCTGTGTTTTGTTTTTTCTTCCCTGTTGTTCTAGCTGAACTTGTTGGTGTTTTATGTTCGAAAGAGACGGATATTGCCGACGTCGCTGCGACGCGCTAAATGGAGACTGCTCTGCCCTTAGACACTTTTACGAAAATGTGATTGCACAGGTTTGAGGTTAGGGCTTTCGCGACATAAGGAAAAGTTGTCCCACTCTGCCCATGCAAATGCTCAACTTTGGAGAACAACGTGGAGCACACGCACTGCGGTCACTTTGTCTAATAGTTTGAACCCGCACAGATAAGATTATTTGGAGCCCGTTGTGGAAATAGATTCCCTTGATTTGAACATTTTTATCACAGCCGGTGGAGGTAGACTCTCTTCGTCACGCCGCGCACGGAATAGGGTTTAGGTTGTAGTCACTCGCGTAAGGAAACAGGTTCACTTGAATTGATAGGTTGGAAGTAGATTCCTTTTTTTTCTTTTTAGTTTGGAAGTAGATTCCTTTTTTTCACTTTTGCTTAAAGGGAGCAGATCCCCGCAAGGGATGCCAATGTTTGGGAAAATTGTCCAAATAAAAACGAAGGGATTGTTTATATTTAAACCGTTTACTATTCACTTAATATTTTAACAACTCTCAACTAATAATACCGCGTGTACTCTAAATTCCACTAAAACCGGAAACTCCAAAAAAAAGAGAAACATGTATATAATATAACACAAAAACGAAACTTAGAATAAAAAAGAATAATATAAAACAGGGCTGCATTTACATAGTTTTTAGACAATCTGTAACATTTCCGCCCACCTCGTCCAGTCTCTGCGACGACCCCTTAGTCTGAGGACCGCCCACCGTATGCGGATGAGCTATCTTGTTGAGGTTCGATCGGAAGCAACGAAACCTTAGAAATTGGGCGCTTGAGAACCGTGTCCTTGGTCCTGATAGTGACAACCCGGATATGCCCGTCTTCTCCTGGAAATGTCTCGACGATTCGACCCAAGGCCCATTGAGTTGGGGGCAAACGTTCATCGCGGAGTAGGACCAGTCGACCAATGGCAATGTTCTTTTGCTGTTGTTGCCATTTAGGTCGGGTGTGCAGCCGGTGTTAGTCGAGCGACCATCTGCGCCAAAAATCTTGATGCATTTGGCTGAGCTGCTTCCATCGACTCAGCAGTTGAGGTTTCAAATCTAGGCTGCAAGGCTCTGGAAGCGATGTAAGAGCTCTACCTGCGAGGAAGTGGCCAGGGGTCAAAGCCGTGAGATCAGTGGGATCATCAGTTAAAGCTGATAACGGCCGTGAGTTAAGGCATGCCTCTATTTTCTTCAGCACTGTGTAAAACTCTTCAAATGTCAGCGTGGTTGCACCAGCTACCCGTTTCAGATGATACTTCATGCTCTTCACCCCAGCCTCCCAGAGCCCACCAAAGTTAGGGGCAGCTGGAGGAATGAAGTGCCAGTTCACGCCAAGCTTAGAAACATGTAGTGCAGCTGCGCTCTGTTGGGCGTGAAAAGCGTGTAGTTCTTTTTTTAGAAAGGTGTTCGCACCAATAAAATTCGTTCCGCGATCACTGTAGATATCGGAGCAGATCCCACGCACTGAAATGAATCTGCTCAATGCGGCGATGAAGGCTTCTGCTGTCAAGTCGCTTACCAGCTCCAAGTGGATCGCTTTGGTTGGCAGGCAAACAAAGAGTGCGACGTAACCTTTGTAACTTCGGTGTCCACGACCCTTGGAAGTGCGAACGCTAAAGGGCCCGGCATAGTCCACACTGGTGTGTATGAAGGGCAAGGATGGATTGCAGCGTTCAGTTGGCAAGTTTCCCATAATTTGTGTGAGCGGCGCACATGATTGGCGAAAGCATGGGATGCAGCTTCGAATTATTCCTTTGACCACAGTGCGGCCGTTGATAATCCACCATCGTCTGCGAAGGCAACGTTGCTTGTGTGCCTCCATGTAGCGTTCGTTGATGTGCGTCTTTGATGAGTAGTGTAGTCAAAAGATTGATCTTTGGTAGTAATATAGGATAACATTCGCTGAAAGGAATGTGCACGTTGTTCAACCTCCCACTGAGGCGCAGGATTCCCTCAGCATCTAAGGTCGGATTCAGTTTGATAAACTGGCTGTTTACAGGAAGTGGTTGGTTACGTTGCAGACAATGAATTTCTTGTCGAAAAACAGCGTGTTGAACTCGCTTGACCCAAAAAAACAATGCTGCGTTGCGCTCAGACCATAAGCAGAAAGACTCAGTCGGATGTGGTTTTTTGCGGACGGCATTGACAAACCGTTGACACCAAGCTGTCGTGGCGAGAAGTTTCTCAAGTGTGGAGTAGTTCTCCAATAGAAGCGATGGCGCAGCCTCGGCTTGAGCTAGGCAAACTTGTACCTGTTTCAGTTCGGGCAGCTCGTCAGGAATTGGTGGCTTTTGTTGTGGCCAGTGTGCTTGGGCTAACTTCAACCACGAAGGACCGGACCACCAAAGCGGGTGGTCAATAAGTTCGCTTGTTGTTATGCCACGGCTGGCACAATCCGCCGGGTTGACCTTTGTCGGGACGTAGTTCCAAACCCATGCGGATGAAATATCCTGGATTTGTATAACTCCGTTAGCTACAAACTCTTTAAGCTTACCAGGACTTGTTCGAATCCAATAAAGTGTTGTTATGGAGTCCGACCAGAGGTAAGTTTTGGTTTGATGCACATCGAAATGAAAAGCGCTGTGTACCTTTCGAGCGAGCTTGGCTGCGAGAAGAGCTGCACACAGCTCTAGCCGCGGTATGGTGACACGCTTCAAGGGAGCAACCTTCGTTTTTGCCGTGAGCAAGTGCACGGTTTGGTTATTCGATGAAATGACTTTTAGATATGCAACTGCTGCATACGCCTGGGTAGATGCATCTGCAAAGGCATGAAGTTCATACGATGAACTGTGTGACGACATATGTATCCAGCGCGGGATTTTGACCTTAGCAAGGTTCTTCAAGTCGTTCCGGAACTCGATCCAGTTTGTTTGAAGTTCGCTTGTGAGCGCGTCATCCCAGTTTAACCCGGTAAACCACAGGCGTTGAAAGAAGATTTTGCCTCGAATAACCACTGGAGCGAGGAATCCAAGGGGGTCGAACAGTTTAGACACGTCCGAGAGCAGCTGTCGTTTTGTAAAAGTCTCGATTGTATAGTCAAGGCTAACTCTGTAGCTGAACTCGTCCATCTGAGTGTACCAGATCATGCCAAGAGCATTGGTTGCTTCATCGAATGATACCTCTAGCTTATCCACAGGTTTGTCCTCATTCGGTGCGATGGTATCCAAAAACGACGAAGAGTTTGAATTCCACTTCCTTAACGTGAATCCACCTGTTTGCAGTAGTGCCTTGAGCTGCTGGGCTTCCTTGACTGCAGCAGCTGGGTCATCAGCTCCAGACAGTACATCATCGACGTAAAAATTATTTAACAGTGTTTTTGATGCGTCTGGATAGCGCAGTTTTTCATCGCTAGCGAGCGTGCGAAGAACGTTAATCGCAAGGTACGGCGCGCAGTTCGTTCCATAGGTGACGGTTAAGAGCCGAAAAGGTGTCGGTACATCACGTGTACTGGTTCGCCATAAAATGCGCTGGAGATCAGCGTCTCTCCTGTCGATCCAGATCTGGCGATACATTTTTTCGATATCACCAGTGAATTCTATCTGATATCGACGCCAGTTAAGAACAATTGTTGTAAGGTCGTTTTGCATTTTGGGGCCAACATGCAAACAATCATTAAGCGACACACCCAATTCGCTCTTTTGCGAGGCGTTAAAAACCACTCTCAGTTTAGTGGTTGAGCTTGATTCTTTTATTACGCCATGATGTGGCAAATAGCAGACATCGTTCGTAGTTGAATGATCCGTAATTTGTTCCATGTGGCCAAGCATCAGATACTCGTTCAAGAATTTGTCGTAGCTTTGCTGCATGACTGCATCGCGAAGAAGTCGGCGCTCCATGCACTTCAAGAGATTCATAGATGCATGATATGTTGATCCAAGCTGTGTTACGTCAGCGCCTTCCTTCACTGGCAATCTGACAACGTAGCGGCCGCTATCTAGACGCCTGGTAGTTTTGTCGAAGAATTCTTGACAAGCGCGTTCATCCTTTGTGAGTGCAGGACTCAAATTTTTCTCTTCCAATTCCCAAAATCTACGGAGAGATTCATCCAGGTCGACGATAGTGAAGTTGCAATTCGTTTGCTGCAAGCTTGTGCTTCGAGGTGAGACCACCAAACACAACCCATCCCAGATGAGTGTTTTGAGCAACGGTGTTGTTGACTTTACTCCGTTTAACATCATTCTTAAGCATCACGGCATAGTCTGCAGCACTCAGGATAAGGTCAATGCCTCCTGGAACATTAAGCCTGGGATCTGCCAAATCAAGCTCTTGAAAGTCGATAAGTTGACTAGGTGGAATTCTGAATGTTGGCACAAGATTCCCAACACGAGGGAGAACTAATGCCACGCATGTAGCCTCAAATGATGAGGATTTAAGCGATTTGATCGTGAATTCCACGATACCTCGCGCGAGTGCGATTTTACTGCCACTGGCTCCATTCACTGGAATATGAGTGGCCACTCGTGTTAAGTGTAATTGTTTCGTAGCAAATTCGCTTATAAATGACGCCTCAGCTCCGCTATCGAGTAATGCCCTGAGCGTGAGTTTGTGTCCACTGTTGGAGACTATTGAAACTAAAGCTGTTCCTAGTAGCACCGGTGAAAGCTCAGGAATGGATTTTGGTGACGAATCGTTGAAAATCTTAGTGTTATTTGCATTAACGTTTGTCGGTTTAGGAACTGTATGCGTTGATGGGCTCGTGATGACATTAGGGCTGAAATATTCATGCAGCATAGAGTGATGCATTTTGTTGCAATGCTGACAGCGTCGATTTGATGAGCATGCTGACTGTTGATGCCCATATCTCAAACAGTTGAGACACATGTTGCACTTTTCAATAAACTTGTAGCGCTCCTGAGGAGACTTCCTTCTAAAGTCTTCGAAAAACATGATGATGTGTTTGCCAGGACAGCGTCCAGGGGCGGCATGATCATTTTTAACTCCATGGTGGGGTTTATTTTTAGATAGAGCTGTATCTTTGAAGGCAGGCTTCGGATCCAGAGTGGTCTGGAAAATTTCTAGAGATCGAGTACGATTCTCTAAAAACTCTTTAAGTTGATCGAAAGTAGGCATTTCGTCACCAGAAGGGAGGGAGAGCTCCCAGGCTTTTCTGGTAACTGTCAATCATCCCAGTGGTCAACAGGGCGATTCAGTTGTTCTAGCGCGCGAACCGCTGAGATGACGCCATCGAGCAACTTTCGTAAATTAGTTGCGCTTTCCGTTTGAGCGGCTGGTAGGTGAGTAACATCAGCTAAGTGCGCGTTAATGATGACGCGCTTATTCTCGTACTTGCTTCTGAGCAACTCCCAAGCAATAGAAAAGTTTCCATCAATCATTGTTATATTCTCGAGTGCGTTCGCTGCTGCACCGGTAAGGCTATCTTTCAGATACTGCAACCGCTAAATGTTTGCAAGTGATGTGTTGTCTATGACCACAGACGTGAAGAGATCCTTGAATGGATACCATTTTAAAAAGGATCCGTCGAATGGAGGAATCTTCAGTCGAGGTAGACTCTGAGCTGGGCTATGGTGAGCGACAAATGATGATTGTTGTTGCGTAGCATCCACGGAGCTCGCTGGTGGTGTGATCAAGTCTAGTAACTCATGTAACTCACCCATAGCCTCAGCGTAAGTGCAGTCAACGTCATCATACTCGACTAAATGCACTTCAGTAGATTTATCTTTGAAATCAGTTTCTAAGCTCACTTCGTTGTAGAGCGCCACATATCTTGCCCAATATTGTTCCAGAAGTTGTCTGCGTGCAGTGAAAAACCCTTTGGTTTGTTTTACTTTAGCAGTTTTTCGCGTATTTGCGGCAAATTTGGTGATATTTGCTTCACTTGTCTTCAGCTGCTTTAACTTGTCCATTTTTTCCGATTTTAATGCCGATTATGGAATTCAAAATATGTTAAAAAAAAAATGTTTTCAAATTTCACAGTTCGAAACAGAATCAAAATAGTCGTCGAAATTTATTATTTGCTCCTTTTAGAGCAAACATAAAAAATGCCGAAAAGAAAGCAAAATATGAGAGTAACACAGAAAATATGGAATGGAAAAAAACGAAAATGTTAACTGCGCGCACGTCTCACACTTTGCTGTGTTTTGTTTTTTCTTCCCTGTTGTTCTAGCTGAACTTGTTGGTGTTTTATGTTCGAAAGAGATGGATATTGCCGACGTCGCTGCGACGCGCTAAATGGAGACTGCTCTGCCCTTAGACACTTTTACGAAAATGTGATTGCACAGGTTTGAGGTTAGGGCTTTCGCGACATAAGGAAAAGTTGTCCCACTCTGCCCATGCAAATGCTCAACTTTGGAGAACAACGTGGAGCACACGCACTGCGGTCACTTTGTCTAATAGTTTGAACCCGCACAGATAAGATTATTTGGAGCCCGTTGTGGAAATAGATTCCCTTGATTTGAACATTTTTATCACAGCCGGTGGAGGTAGACTCTCTTCGTCACGCCGCGCACGGAATAGGGTTTAGGTTGTAGTCACTCGCGTAAGGAAACAGGTTCACTTGAATTGAAAGGTTGGAAGTAGATTCCTTTTTTTTCTTTTTAGTTTGGAAGTAGATTCCTTTTTTTCACTTTTGCTTAAAGGGAGCAGATCCCCGCAAGGGATGCCAATGTTTGGGGAAATTGTCCAAATAAAAACGAAGAGATTGTTTATATTTAAACCGTTTACTATTCACTTAATATTTTAACAACTCTCAACTAATAATACCGCGTGTACTCTAAATTCCACTAAAACCGGAAACTCCAAAAAAAAGAGAAACATGTATATAATATAACACAAAAACGAGACTTAGAATAAAAAAGAATAATATAAAACAGGGCTGCATTTACATAGTTTTTAGACAATCTGTAACATTTCCGCCCACCTCGTCCAGTCTCTGCGACGACCCCTTAGTCTGAGGACCGCCCACCGTATGCGGATGAGCTATCTTGTTGAGGCTCGATCGGAAGCAACGAAACCTTAGAAATTGGGCGCTTGAGAACCGTGTCCTTGGTCCTGATAGTGACAACCCGGATATGCCCGTCTTCTCCTGGAAATGTCTCGACGATTCGACCCAAGGCCCATTGAGTTGGGGGCAAACGTTCATCGCGGAGTAGGACCAGTCGACCAATGGCAATGTTCTTTTGCTGTTGTTGCCATTTAGGTAGGGTGTGCAGCCGGTGTTAGTCGAGCGACCATCTGCGCCAAAAATCTTGATGCATTTGGCTGAGCTGCTTCCATCGACTCAGCAGTTGAGGTTTCAAATCTAGGCTGCAAGGCTCTGGAAGCGATGTAAGAGCTCTACCTGCGAGGAAGTGGCCAGGGGTCAAAGCCGTGAGATCAGTGGGATCATCAGTTAAAGCTGATAACGGCCGTGAGTTAAGGCATGCCTCTATTTTCTTCAGCACTGTGTAAAACTCTTCAAATGTCAGCGTGGTTGCACCAGCTACCCGTTTCAGATGATACTTCATGCTCTTCACCCCAGCCTCCCAGAGCCCACCAAAGTTAGGGGCAGCTGGAGGAATGAAGTGTCAATTCACGCCAAGCTTAGAAACATGTAGTGCAGCTGCGCTCTGTTGGGCGTGAAAAGCGTGTAGTTCTTTTTTTAGAAAGGTGTTCGCACCAATAAAATTCGTTCCGCGATCACTGTAGATATCGGAGCAGATCCCACGCACTGAAATGAATCTGCTCAATGCGGCGATGAAGGCTTCTGCTGTCAAGTCGCTTACCAGCTCCAAGTGGATCGCTTTGGTTGGCAGGCAAACAAAGAGTGCGACGTAACCTTTGTAACTTCGGTGTCCACGACCCTTGGAAGTGCGAACGCTAAAGGGCCCGACATAGTCCACACCGGTGTGTATGAAGGGCAAGGATGGATTGCAGCGTTCAGTTGGCAAGTTTCCCATAATTTGTGTGAGCGGCGCACATGATTGGCGAAAGCATGGGATGCAGCTTCGAATTATTCCTTTGACCACAGTGCGGCCGTTGATAATCCACCATCGTCTGCGAAGGAACTGCAACGTTGCTTGTGTGCCTCCATGTAGCGTTCGTTGATGTGCGTCTTTGATGAGTAGTGCAGTCAAAAGATTGATCTTTGGTAGTAATATAGGATAACATTCGCTGAAAGGAATGTGCGCGTTGTTCAACCTCCCACTGAGGCGCAGGATTCCCTCAGCATCTAAGGTCGGATTCAGTTTGATAAACTGGCTGCTTACAGGAAGTGGTTGGTTACGTTGCAGACAATGAATTTCTTGTCGAAAAACAGCGTGTTGAACTCGCTTGACCCAAAAAAACAATGCTGCGTTGCGCTCAGACCATAAGCAGAAAGACTCAGTCGGATGTGGTTTTTTGCGGACGGCATTGACAAACCGTTGACACCAAGCTGTCGTGGCGAGAAGTTTCTCAAGTGTGGAGTAGTTCTCCAATAGAAACGATGGCGCAGCCTCGGCTTGAGCTAGGCAAACTTGTACCTGTTTCAGTTCCGGCAGCTCATCAGGAATTGGTGGCTTTTGTTGTGGCCAGTGTGCTTGGGCTAACTTCAACCACGAAGGACCGGACCACCAAAGCAGGTGGTCAATAAGTTCGCTTGTTGTTATGCAACGGCTGGCACAATCCGCCGGGTTGACCTTTGTCGGGACGTAGTTCCAAACCCATGCGGATGAAATATCCTCGATTTGTATAACTCCGTTAGCTACAAACTCTTTAAGCTTACCAGGACTTGTTCGAATCCAATAAAGTGTTGTTATGGAGTCCGACCAGAGGTAAGTTTTGGTTTGATGCACATCGAAATGAAAAGCGCTGTGTACCTTTCGAGCGAGCTTGGCTGCGAGAAGAGCTGCACACAGCTCTAGCCGCGGTATGGTGACACGCTTCAAGGGAGCAACCTTCGTTTTTGCCGTGAGCAAGTGCACGGTTTGGTTGTTCGATGAAATGACTTTTAGATATGCAACTGCTGCATATGCCTGGGTAGATGCATCTGCAAAGGCATGATGTTCATACGATGAACTGTGTGACGACATATGTATCCAGCGCGGGATTTTGACCTTAGGAAGGTTCTTCAAGTCGTTCCGGAACTCGATCCAGTTTGTTTGAAGTTCGCTTGTGAGCTCGTCATCCCAGTTTAACCCGGTAAACCACAGGCGTTGAAAGAAGATTTTGCCTCGAATAACCACTGGAGCGAGGAATCCAAGGGGGTCGAACAGTTTAGACACGTCCGAGAGCAGCTGTCGTTTTGTAAAAGTCTCGATTGTATAGTCAAGGCTAACTCTGTAGCTGAACTCGTCCGTCTGAGTGTACCAGATCATGCCAAGAGCAGTGGTTGCTTCATCGAATGATACCTCTAGCTTATCCGCAGGTTTGTCCTCATTCGGTGCGATGGTCTCCAAAAACGACGAAGAGTTTGAATTCCACTTCCTTAACGTGAATCCACCTGTTTGCAGTAGTGCCTTGAGCTGCTGGGCTTCCTTGACTGCAGCAGCTGGGTCATCAGCGCCAGACAGTACATCATCGACGTAAAAATTATTTAACAGTGTTTTTGATGCGTCTGGATAGCGCAGTTTTTCATCGCTAGCGAGCGTGCGAAGAACGTTAATCGCAAGGTACGGCGCGCAGTTCGTTCCATAGGTGACGGTTAAGAGCCGAAAAGGTGTCGGTACATCACGTGTACTGGTTCGCCATAAAATGCGTTGGAGATCAGCGTCTCTCCTGTCGATCCAGATCTGGCGATACATTTTTTCGATATCACCAGTGAATGCTATCTGATATCGACGCCAGTTAAGAACAATTGTTGTAAGGTCGTTTTGCATTTTGGGGCCAACATGCAAACAATCATTAGGCGACACACCCAATTCTCTCTTTTGCGAGGCGTTAAAAACCACTCTCAGTTTAGTGGTTGAGCTTGATTCTTTTATTACGCCATGATGTGGCAAATAGCAGACATCGTTCGTAGTTGAATGATCCGTAATTTGTTCCATGTGGCCAAGCATCAGATACTCGTTCAAGAATTTGTCGTAGCTTTGCTGCATGACTGCATCGCGAAGAAGTCGGCGCTCCATGCACTTCAAGAGATTCATAGATGCATGATATGTTGATCCAAGCTGTGTTACGTCAGCGCCTTCCTTCACTGGCAATCTGACAACGTAGCGGCCGCTATCTAGACGCCTGGTAGTTTTGTCGAAGAATTCTTGACAAGCGCGTTCATCCTTTATGAGTGCAGGACTCAAATTTTCCTCTTCCAATTCCCAAAATCTACGGAGAGATTCATCCAGGTCGACGATAGTGAAGTTGCAATTGTATGCTTGTTCGTTTGCTGCAAGCTTGTGCTTCGAGGTGAGACCACCAAACACAACCCATCCCAGATGAGTGTTTTGAGCAACGGTGTTGTTGACTTTACTCCGTTTAACATCATTCTTAAGCATCACGGCATAGTATGCAGCACTCAGGATAAGGTCAATGCCTCCTGGAACATTAAGCCTGGGATCTGCCAAATCAAGCTCTTGAAAGTCGATAAGTTGACTAGGTGGAATTCTGAATGTTGGCACAAGATTCCCAACACGAGGGAGAACTAATGCCACGCATGTAGCCTCAAATGATGAGGATTTAAGCGATTTGATCGTGAATTCCACGATACCTCGCGCGAGTGCGATTTTACTGCCACTGGCTCCATTCACTGGAATATGAGTGGCCACTCGTGTTAAGTGTAATTTTTTCGTAGCAAATTCGCTTATAAATGACGCCTCAGCTCCGCTATCGAGTAATGCCCTGAGCGTGAGTTTGTGTCCACTGTTGGAGACTATTGAAACTAAAGCTGTTCCTAGTAGCACCGGTGAAAGCTCAGGAATGGATTTTGGTGACGAATCGTTGAAAATCCTAGTGTTATTTGCATTAACGTTTGTCGGTTTAGGAACTGTATGCGTTGATGGGCTCGTGATGACATTAGGGCTGAAATATTCATGCAGCATAGAGTGATGCATTTTGTTGCAATGCTGACAGCGTCGATTTGATGAGCATGCTGACTGTTGATGCCCATATCTCAAACAGTTGAGACACATGTTGCACTTTTCAATAAACTTGTAGCGCTCCTGAGGAGACTTCCTTCTAAAGTCTTCGCAAAACATGATAATGTGTTTGCCGGCACACCCAGGACAGCGTCCAGGGGCGGCATGATCATTTTTAACTCCATGGTGGGGTTTATTTTTAGATAGAGCTGTATCTTTGAAGGCAGGCTTCGGATCCAGAGAGCTCTGGAAAATTTCTAGAGATCGAGTACGATTCTCTAAAAACTCTTTAAGTTGATCGAAAGTAGGCATTTCGTCACCAGAAGGGAGGGAGAGCTCCCAGGCTTTTCTGGTAACTGGGTCCAGTTTGTGGACGATCATGAAAACTAGCCAATCATCCCAGTGGTCAACAGGGCGATTCAGTTGTTCTAGCGCGCGAACCGCTGAGATGACGCCATCGAGCAACTATCGTAAATTAGTTGCGCTTTCCGTTTGAGCGGCTGGTAGGTGAGTGACTTCAGCTAAGTGCGCGTTAATGATGACGCGCTTATTCTCGTACTTGCTTCTGAGCAACTCCCAAGCAATAGAAAAGTTTCCATCAATCATTGTTATATTCTCGAGTGCGTTCGCTGCTGCACCGGTAAGGCTATCTTTCAGATACTGCAACCGCTAAATGTTTGCAAGTGATGTGTTGTCTATGACCACAGACGTGAAGAGATCCTTGAATGGATACCATTTTAAAAAGGATCCGTCGAATGGAGGAATCTTCAGTCGAGGTAGACTCTGAGCTGGGCTATGGTGAGCGACAAATGATGATTGTTGTTGCGTAGCATCCACGGAGCTCGCTGGTGGTGTGATCAAGTCTAGTAACTCATGTAACTCACCCATAGCCTCAGCGTAAGTGCAGTCAACGTCATCATACTCGACTAAATGCACTTCAGTAGATTTATCTTTGAAATCAGTTTCTAAGCTCACTTCGTTGTAGAGCGCCACATATCTTGCCCAATATTGTTCCAGAAGTTGTCTGCGTGCAGTGAAAAACCCTTTGGTTTGTTTTACTTTAGCAGTTTTTCGCGTATTTGCGGCAAATTTGGTGATAATTGCTTCACTTGTCTTCAGCTGCTTTAACTTGTCCATTTTTTCCGATTTTAATGCCGATTATGGAATTCAAAATATGTTTAAAAAAAAATGTTTTCAAATTTCACAGTTCGAAACAGAATCAAAATAGTCGTCGAAATTTATTATTTGCTCCTTTTAGAGCAAACATAAAAAATGCCGAAAAGAAAGCAAAATATGAGAGTAACACAGAAAATATGGAATGGAAAAAAACGAAAATGTTAACTGCGCGCACGTCTCACACTTTGCTGTGTTTTGTTTTTTCTTCCCTGTTGTTCTAGCTGAACTTGTTGGTGTTTTATGTTCGAAAGAGACGGATATTGCCGACGTCGCTGCGACGCGCTAAATGGAGACTGCTCTGCCCTTAGACACTTTTACGAAAATGTGATTGCACAGGTTTGAGGTTAGGGCTTTCGCGACATAAGGAAAAGTTGTCCCACTCTGCCCATGCAAATGCTCAACTTTGGAGAACAACGTGGAGCACACGCACTGCGGTCACTTTGTCTAATAGTTTGAACCCGCACAGATAAGATTATTTGGAGCCCGTTGTGGAAATAGATTCCCTTGATTTGAACATTTTTATCACAGCCGGTGGAGGTAGACTCTCTTCGTCACGCCGCGCACGGAATAGGGCTTAGGTTCACTTGAATTGATAGGTTGGAAGTAGATTCCTTTTTTTTCTTTTTAGTTTGGAAGTAGATTCCTTTTTTTCACTTTTGCTTAAAGGGAGCAGATCCCCGCAAGGGATGCCAATGTTTGGGGAAATTGTCCAAATAAAAACGAAGAGATTGTTTATATTTAAACCGTTTACTATTCACTTAATATTTTAACAACTCTCAACTAATAATACCGCGTGTACTCTAAATTCCACTAAAACCGGAAACTCCAAAAAAAAGAGAAACATGTATATAATATAACACAAAAACGAAACTTAGAATAAAAAAGAATAATATAAAACATTTACTGCATTTACATAGTTTTTAGACAATCTGTAACATTTCCGCCCACCTCGTCCAGTCTCTGCGACGACCCCTTAGTCTGAGGACCGCCCACCGTATGCGGATGAGCTATCTTGTTGAGGTTCGATCGGAAGCAACGAAACCTTAGAAATTGGGCGCTTGAGAACCGTGTCCTTGGTCCTGATAGTGACAACCCGGATATGCCCGTCTTCTCCTGGAAATGTCTCGACGATTCGACCCAAGGCCCATTGAGTTGGGGGCAAACGTTCATCGCGGAGTAGGACCAGTCGACCAATGGCAATGTTCTTTTGCTGTTGTTGCCATTTAGGTCGGGTGTGCAGCCGGTGTTAGTCGAGCGACCATCTGCGCCAAAAATCTTGATGCATTTCGCTGAGCTGCTTCCATCGACTCAGCAGTTGAGGTTTCAAATCTAGGCTGCAAGGCTCTGGAAGCGATGTAAGAGCTCTACCTGCGAGGAAGTGGCCAGGGGTCAAAGCCGTGAGATCAGTGGGATCATCAGTTAAAGCTGATAACGGCCGTGAGTTAAGGCATGCCTCTATTTTCTTCAGCACTGTGTAAAACTCTTCAAATGTCAGCGTGGTTGCACCAGCTACCCGTTTCAGATGATACTTCATGCTCTTCACCCCAGCCTCCCAGAGCCCACCAAAGTTAGAGGCAGCTGGAGGAATGAAGTGCCAGTTCACGCCAAGCTTAGAAACATGTAGTGCAGCTGCGCTCTGTTGGGCGTGAAAAGCGTGTAGTTCTTTTTTTAGAAAGGTGTTCGCACCAATAAAATTCGTTCCGCGATCACTGTAGATATCGGAGCAGATCCCACGCACTGAAATGAATCTGCTCAATGCGGCGATGAAGGCTTCTGCTGTCAAGTCGCTTACCAGCTCCAAGTGGATCGCTTTGGTTGGCAGGCAAACAAAGAGTGCGACGTAACCTTTGTAACTTCGGTGTCCACGACCCTTGGAAGTGCGAACGCTAAAGGGCCCGGCATAGTCCACACCGGTGTGTATGAAGGGCAAGGATGGATTGCAGCGTTCAGTTGGCAAGTTTCCCATAATTTGTGTGAGCGGCGCACATGATTGGCGAAAGCATGGGATGCAGCTTCGAATTATTCCTTTGACCACAGTGCGGCCGTTGATAATCCACCATCGTCTGCGAAGGAACTGCAACGTTGCTTGTGTGCCTCCATGTAGCGTTCGTTGATGTGCGTCTTTGATGAGTAGTGCAGTCAAAAGATTGATCTTTGGTAGTAATATAGGATAACATTCGCTGAAAGGAATGTGCGCGTTGTTCAACCTCCCACTGAGGCGCAGGATTCCCTCAGCATCTAAGGTCGGATTCAGTTTGATAAACTGGCTGCTTACAGGAAGTGGTTGGTTACGTTGCAGACAATGAATTTCTTGTCGAAAAACAGCGTGTTGAACTCGCTTGACCCAAAAAAACAATGCTGCGTTGCGCTCAGACCATAAGCAGAAAGACTCAGTCGGATGTGGTTTTTTGCGGACGGCATTGACAAACCGTTGACACCAAGCTGTCGTGGCGAGAAGTTTCTCAAGTGTGGAGTAGTTCTCCAATAGAAACGATGGCGCAGCCTCGGCTTGAGCTAGGCAAACTTGTACCTGTTTCAGTTCGGGCAGCTCGTCAGGAATTGGTGGCTTTTGTTGTGGCCAGTGTGCTTGGGCTAACTTCAACCACGAAGGACCGGACCACCAAAGCGGGTGGTCAATAAGTTCGCTTGTTGTTATGCCACGGCTGGCACAATCCGCCGGGTTGAACTTTGTCGGGACGTAGTTCCAAACCCATGCGGATGAAATATCCTGGATTTGTATAACTCGGTTAGCTACAAACTCTTTAAGCTTACCAGGACTTGTTCGAATCCAATAAAGTGTTGTTATGGAGTCCGACCAGAGGTAAGTTTTGGTTTGATGCACATCGAAATGAAAAGCGCTGTGTACCTATCGAGCGAGCTTGGCTGCGAGAAGAGCTGCACACAGCTCTAGCCGCGGTATGGTGACACGCTTCAAGGGAGCAACCTTCGTTTTTGCCGTGAGCAAGTGCACGGTTTGGTTGTTCGATGAAATGACTTTTAGATATGCAACTGCTGCATACGCCTGGGTAGATGCATCTGCAAAGGCATGAAGTTCATACGATGAACTGTGTGACGACATATGTATCCAGCGCGGGATTTTGACCTTAGCAAGGTTTTTCATCGCTAGCGAGCGTGCGAAGAACGTTAATCGCAAGGTACGGCGCGCAGTTCGTTCCATAGGTGACGGTTAAGAGCCGAAAAGGTGTCGGTACATCACGTGTACTGGTTCGCCATAAAATGCGCTGGAGATCAGCGTCTCTCCTGTCGATCCAGATCTGGCGATACATTTTTTCGATATCACCAGTGAATGCTATCTGATATCGACGCCAGTTAAGAGCAATTGTTGTAAGGTTGTTTTGCATTTTGGGGCCAACATGCAAACAATCATTAAGCGACACACCCAATTCGCTCTTTTGCGAGGCGTTAAAAAGCACTCTCAGTTTAGTGGTTGAGCTTGATTCTTTTATTACGCCATGATGTGGCAAATAGCAGACATCGTTCGTAGTTGAATGATCCGTAATTTGTTCCATGTGGCCAAGCATCAGATACTCGTTCAAGAATTTGTCGTAGCTTTGCTGCATGACTGCATCGCGAAGAAGTCGGCGCTCCATGCACTTCAAGAGATTCATAGATGCATGATATGTTGATCCAAGCTGTGTTACGTCAGCGCCTTCCTTCACTGGCAATCTGACAACGTAGCGGCCGCTATCTAGACGCCTGGTAGTTTTGTCGAAGAATTCTTGACAAGCGCGTTCATCCTTTGTGAGTGCAGGACTCAAATTTTCCTCTTCCAATTCCCAAAATCTACGGAGAGATTCATCCAGGTCGACGATAGTGAAGTTGCAATTGTATGCTTGTTCGTTTGCTGCAAGCTTGTGCTTCGAGGTGAGACCACCAAACACAACCCATCCCAGATGAGTGTTTTGAGCAACGGTGTTGTTGACTTTACTCCGTTTAACATCATTCTTAAGCATCACGGCATAGTCTGCAGCACTCAGGATAAGGTCAATGCCTCCTGGAACATTAAGCCTGGGATCTGCCAAATCAAGCTCTTGAAAGTCGATAAGTTGACTAGGTGGAATTCTGAATGTTGGCACAAGATTCCCAACACGAGGGAGAACTAATGCCACGCATGTAGCCTCAAATGATGAGGATTTAAGCGATTTGATCGTGAATTCCACGATACCTCGCGCGAGTGCGATTTTACTGCCACTGGCTCCATTCACTGGAATATGAGTGGCCACTCGTGTTAAGTGTAATTGTTTCGTAGCAAATTCGCTTATAAATGACGCCTCAGCTCCGCTATCGAGTAATGCCCTGAGCGTGAGTTTGTGTTCACTGTTGGAGACTATTGAAACTAAAGCTGTTCCTAGTAGCACCGGTGAAAGCTCAGGAATGGATTTTGGTGACGAATCGTTGAAAACCCTAGTGTTATTTGCATTAACGTTTGTCGGTTTAGGAACTGTATGCGTTGATGGTCTCGTGATGACATTAGGGCTGAAATATTCATGCAGCATAGAGTGATGCATTTTGTTGCAATGCTGACAGCGTCGATTTGATGAGCATGCTGACTGTTGATGCCCATATCTCAAACAGTTGAGACACATGTTGCACTTTTCAATAAACTTGTAGCGCTCCTGAGGAGACTTCCTTCTAAAGTCTTCGCAAAACATGACGATGTGTTTGCCGGCACACCCAGGACAGCGTCCAGGGGCGGCATCATAATTTTTAACTCCATGGTGGGGTTTATATTTAGATAGAGCTGTATCTTTGAAGGCAGGCTTCGGATCCAGAGAGGTCTGGAAAATTTCTAGAGATCGAGTACGATTCTCTAAAAACTCTTTAAGTTGATCGAAAGTAGGCATTTCGTCACCAGAAGGGAGGGAGAGCTCCCAGGCTTTTCTGGTAACTGGGTCCAGTTTGTGGACGATCATGAAAACTAGCCAATCATCCCAGTGGTCAACAGGGCGATTCAGTTGTTCTAGCGCGCGAACCGCTGAGATGACGCCATCGAGCAACTATCGTAAATTAGTTGCGCTTTCCGTTTGAGCGGCTGGTAGGTGAGTAACTTCAGCTAAGTGCGCGTTAATGATGACGCGCTTATTCTCGTACTTGCTTCTGAGCAACTCCCAAGCAATAGAAAAGTTTCCATCAGTCATTGTTATATTCTCGAGTGCGTTCGCTGCTGCACCGGTAAGGCTATCTTTCAGATACTGCAACCGCTAAATGTTTGCAAGTGATGTGTTGTCTATGACCACAGACGTGAAGAGATCCTTGAATGGATACCATTTTAAAAAGGATCCGTCGATGGAAGAATCTTCAGTCGAGGTAGACTCTGAGCTGGGCTATGGTGAGCGACAAATGATGATTGTTGTTGCGTAGCATCCACGGAGCTCGCTGGTGGTGTGATCAAGCCTAGTAACTCATGTAACTCACCCATAGCCTCAGCGTAAGTGCATTCAACGTCATCATACTCGACTAAATGCACTTCAGTAGATTTATCTTTGAAATCAGTTTCTAAGCTCACTTCGTTGTAGAGCGCCACATATCTTGCCCAATATTGTTCCAGAAGTTGTCTGCGTGCAGTGAAAAACCCTTTGGTTTGTTTTACTTTAGCAGTTTTTCGCGTATTTGCGGCAAATTTGGTGATAATTGCTTCACTTGTCTTCAGCTGCTTTAACTTGTCCATTTTTTCCGATTTTAATGCCGATTATGGAATTCAAAATATGTTAAAAAAAAAATGTTTTCAAATTTCACAGTTCGAAACAGAATCAAAATAGTCGTCGAAATTTATTATTTGCTCCTTTTAGAGCAAACATAAAAAATGCCGAAAAGAAAGCAAAATATGAGAGTAACACAGAAAATATGGAATGGAAAAAAACGAAAATGTTAGCTGCGCGCACGTCTCACACTTTGCTGTGTTTTGTTTTTTCTTCCCTGTTGTTCTAGCTGAACTTGTTGGTGTTTTATGTTCGAAAGAGACGGATATTGCACTGCGGTCACTTTGTCAAATAGTTTGAACCCGCACAGATAAGATTATTTGGAGCCCGTTGTGGAAATAGATTCCCTTGATTTGAACATTTTTATCACAGCCGGTGGAGGTAGACTCTCTTCGTCACGCCGCGCACGGAATAGGGTTTAGGTTGTAGTCACTCGCGTAAGGAAACAGGTTCACTTGAATTGATAGGTTGGAAGTAGATTCCTTTTTTTTCTTTTTAGTTTGGAAGTAGATTCCTTTTTTTCACTTTTGCTTAAAGGGAGCAGATCCCCGCAAGGGATGCCAATGTTTGGGGAAATTGTCCAAATAAAAACGAAGAGATTGTTTATATTTAAACCGTTTACTATTCACTTAATATTTTAACAACTCTCAACTAATAATACCGCGTGTACTCTAAATTCCACTAAAACCGGAAACTCCAAAAAAAAGAGAAACATGTATATAATATAACACAAAAACGAAACTTAGAATAAAAAAGAATAATATAAAACAGGGCTGCATTTACATAGTTTTTAGACAATCTGTAACATTTCCGCCCACCTCGTCCAGTCTCTGCGACGACCCCTTAGTCTGAGGACCGCCCACCGTATGCGGATGAGCTATCTTGTTGAGGCTCGATCGGAAGCAACGAAACCTTAGAAATTGGGCGCTTGAGAACCGTGTCCTTGGTCCTGATAGTGACAACCTGGATATGCCCGTCTTCTCCTGGAAATGTCTCGACGATTCGACCCAAGGCCCATTGAGTTGGGGGCAAACGTTCATCGCGGAGTAGGACCAGTCGACCAATGGCAATGTTCTTTTTCTGTTGTTGCCATTTAGGTCGGGTGTGCAGCCGGTGTTAGTCGAGCGACCATCTGCGCCAAAAATCTTGATGCATTTGGCTGAGCTGCTTCCATCGACTCAGCAGTTGAGGTTTCAAATCTAGGCTGCAAGGCTCTGGAAGCGATGTAAGAGCTCTACCTGCGAGGAAGTGGCCAGGGGTCAAAGCCGTGAGATCAGTGGGATCATCAGTTAAAGCTGATAACGGCCGTGAGTTAAGGCATGCCTCTATTTTCTTCAGCACTGTGTAAAACTCTTCAAATGTCAGCGTGGTTGCACCAGCTACCCGTTTCAGATGATACTTCATGCTCTTCACCCCAGCCTCCCAGAGCCCACCAAAGTTAGGGGCAGCTGGAGGAATGAAGTGCCAGTTCACGCCAAGCTTAGAAACATGTAGTGCAGCTGCGCTCTGTTGGGCGTGAAAAGCGTGTAGTTCTTTTTTTAGAAAGGTGTTCGCACCAATAAAATTCGTTCCGCGATCACTATAGATATCGGAGCAGATCCCACGCACTGAAATGAATCTGCTCAATGCGGCGATGAAGGCTTCTGCTGTCAAGTCGCTTACCAGCTCCAAGTGGATCGCTTTGGTTGGCAGGCAAACAAAGAGTGCGACGTAACCTTTGTAACTTCGGTGTCCACGACCCTTGGAAGTGCGAACGCTAAAGGGCCCGGCATAGTCCACACTGGTGTGTATGAAGGGCAAGGATGGATTGCAGCGTTCAGTTGGCAAGTTTCCCATAATTTGTGTGAGCGGCGCACATGATTGGCGAAAGCATGGGATGCAGCTTCGAATTATTCCTTTGACCACAGTGCGGCCGTTGATAATCCACCATCGTCTGCGAAGGAACTGCAACGTTGCTTGTGTGCCTCCATGTAGCGTTCGTTGATGTGCGTCTTTGATGAGTAGGGCAGTCAAAAGATTGATCTTTGGTAGTTATATAGGATAACATTCGCTGAAAGGAATGTGCGCGTTGTTCAACCTCCCACTGAGGCGCAGGATTCCCTCAGCATCTAAGGTCGGATTCAGTTTGATAAACTGGCTGCTTACAGGAAGTGGTTGGTTACGTTGCAGACAATGAATTTCTTGTCGAAAAACAGCGTGTTGAACTCGCTTGACCCAAAAAAACAATGCTGCGTTGCGCTCAGACCATAAGCAGAAAGACTCAGTCGGATGTGGTTTTTTGCGGACGGCATTGACAAACCGTTGACACCAAGCTGTCGTGGCGAGAAGTTTCTCAAGTGTGGAGTAGTTCTCCAATAGAAACGATGGCGCAGCCTCGGCTTGAGCTAGGCAAACTTGTACCTGTTTCAGTTCGGGCAGCTCGTCAGGAATTGGTGGCTTTTGTTGTGGCCAGTGTGCTTGGGCTAACTTCAACCACGAAGGACCGGACCACCAAAGCGGGTGGTCAATAAGTTCGCTTGTTGTTATGCCACGGCTGGCACAATCCGCCGGGTTGACCTTTGTCGGGACGTAGTTCCAAACCCATGCGGATGAAATATCCTGGATTTTTATAACTCGGTTAGCTACAAACTCTTTAAGCTTACCAGGACTTGTTCGAATCCAATAAAGTGTTGTTATGGAGTCCGACCAGAGGTAAGTTTTGGTTTGATGCACATCGAAATGAAAAGCGCTGTGTACCTTTCGAGCGAGCTTGGCTGCGAGAAGAGCTGCACATAGCTCTAGCCGCGGTATGGTGACACGCTTCAAGGGAGCAACCTTCGTTTTTGCCGTGAGCAAGTGCACGGTTTGGTTGTTCGATGAAATGACTTTTAGATATGCAACTGCTGCATATGCCTGGGTAGATGCATCTGCAAAGGCATGAAGTTCATACGATGAACTGTGTGACGACATATGTATCCAGCGCGGGATTTTGACCTTAGCAAGGTTCTTCAAGTCGTTCCGGAACTCGATCCAGTTTGTTTGAAGTTCGCTTGTGAGCTCGTCATCCCAGTTTAACCCGGTAAGCCACAGGCGTTGAAAGAAGATTTTGTCTCGAATAACCACTGGAGCGAGGAATCCAAGGGGGTCGAACAGTTTAGACACGTCCGAGAGCAGCTGTCGTTTTGTAAAAGTCTCGATTGTATAGTCAAGACTAACTCTGTAGCTGAACTCGTCCGTCTGAGTGTACCAGATCATGCCAAGAGCAGTGGTTGCTTAATCGAATGATACCTCTAGCTTATCCGCAGGTTTGTCCTCATTCGGTGCGATGGTCTCCAAAAACGACGAAGAGTTTGAATTCCACTTCCTTAACGTGAATCCACCTGTTTGCAGTAGTGCCTTGAGCTGCTGGGCTTCCTTGACTGCAGCAGCTGGGTCATCAGCGCCAGACAGTACATCATCGACGTAAAAATTATTTAACAGTGTTTTTGATGCGTCTGGATAGCGCAGTTTTTCATCGCTAGCGAGCGTGCGAAGAACGTTAATCGCAAGGTACGGCGCGCAGTTCGTTCCATAGGTGACGGTTAAGAGCCGAAAAGGTGTCGGTACATCACGTGTACTGGTTCGCCATAAAATGCGTTGGAGATCAGCGTCTCTCCTGTCGATCCAGATCTGGCGATACATTTTTTCGATATCACCAGTGAATGCTATCTGATATCGACGCCAGTTAAGAACAATTGTTGTAAGGTTGTTTTGCATTTTGGGGCCAACATGCAAACAATCATTAGGCGACACACCCAATTCGCTCTTTTGCGAGGCGTTAAAAACCACTCTCAGTTTAGTGGTTGAGGTTGATTCTTTTATTACGCCATGATGTGGCAAATAGCAGACATCGTTCGTAGTTGAATGATCCGTAATTTGTTCCATGTGGCCAAGCATCAGATACTCGTTCAAGAATTTGTCGTAGATTTGCTGCATGACTGCATCGCGAAGAAGTCGGCGCTCCATGCACTTCAAGAGATTCATAGATGCATGATATGTTGATCCAAGCTGTGTTACGTCAGCGCCTTCCTTCACTGGCAATCTGACAACGTAGCGGTCGCTATCTAGACGCCTGGTAGTTTTGTCGAAGAATTCTTGACAAGCGCGTTCATCCTTTGTGAGTGCAGGACTCAAATTTTCCTCTTCCAATTCCCAAAATCTACGGAGAGATTCATCCAGGTCGACGATAGTGAAGTTGCAATTGTATGCTTGTTCGTTTGCTGCAAGCTTGTGCTTCGAGGTGAGACCACCAAACACAACCCATCCCAGATGAGTGTTTTGAGCAACGGTGTTGTTGACTTTACTCCGTTTAACATCATTCTTAAGCATCACGGCATAGTCTGCAGCACTCAGGATAAGGTCAATGCCTCCTGGAACATTAAGCCTGGGATCTGCCAAATCAAGCTCTTGAAAGTCGATAAGTTGACTAGGTGGAATTCTGAATGTTGGCACAAGATTCCCAACACGAGGGAGAACTAATGCCACGCATGTAGCCTCAAATGATGAGGATTTAAGCGATTTGATCGTGAATTCCACGATACCTCGCGCGAGTGCGATTTTACTGCCACTGGCTCCATTCACTGGAATATGAGTGGCCACTCGTGTTAAGTGTAATTGTTTCGTAGCAAATTCGCTTATAAATGACGCCTCAGCTCCGCTATCGAGTAATGCCCTGAGCGTGAGTTTGTGTCCACTGTTGGAGACTATTGAAACTAAAGCTGTTCCTAGTAGCACCGGTGAAAGCTCAGGAATGGATTTTGGTGACGAATCGTTGAAAATCCTAGTGTTATTTGC
This sequence comes from Clusia tigrina, assembly GCA_920105625.2. Classification (NCBI taxonomy): domain Eukaryota; kingdom Metazoa; phylum Arthropoda; class Insecta; order Diptera; family Clusiidae; genus Clusia; species Clusia tigrina. The sequence continues at coordinate 49,073,208 of OV050032.1, read as the reverse complement.
ATTAACGTTTGTCGGTTTAGGAACTGTATGCGTTGATGGGCTCGTGATGACATTAGGGCTGAAATATTCATGCAGCATAGAGTGATGCATTTTGTTGCAATGCTGACAGCGTCGATTTGATGAGCATGCTGACTGTTGATGCCCATATCTCAAACAGTTGAGACACATGTTGCACTTTTCAATAAACTTGTAGCGCTCCTGAGGAGACTTCCTTCTAAAGTCTTCGCAAAACATGATGATGTGTTTGCCGGCACACCCAGGACAGCGTCCAGGGGCGGCATGATAATTTTTAACTCCATGGTGGGGTTTATATTTAGATAGAGCTGTATCTTTGAAGGCAGGCTTCGGATCCAGAGAGCTCTGGAAAATTTCTAGAGATCGAGTACGATTCTCTAAAAACTCTTTAAGTTGATCGAAAGTAGGCATTTCGTCACCAGAAGGGAAGGAGAGCTCCCAGGCTTTTCTGGTAACTGGGTCCAGTTTGTGGACGATCATGAAAACTAGCCAATCATCCCAGTGGTCAACAGGGCGATTCAGTTGTTCTAGCGCGCGAACCGCTGAGATGACGCCATCGAGCAACTTTCGTAAATTAGTTGCGCTTTCCGTTTGAGCGGCTGGTAGGTGAGTAACTTCAGCTAAGTGCGCGTTAATGATGACGCGCTTATTCTCGTACTTGCTTCTGAGCAACTCCCAAGCAATAGAAAAGTTTCCATCAGTCATTGTTATATTCTCGAGTGCGTTCGCTGCTGCACCGGTAAGGCTATCTTTCAGATACTGCAACCGCTGAATGTTTGCAAGTGATGTGTTGTCTATGACCACAGACGTGAAGAGATCCTTGAATGGATACCATTTTAAAAAGGATCCGTCGAATGGAAGAATCTTCAGTCGAGGTAGACTCTGAGCTGGGCTATGGTGAGCGACAAATGATGATTGTTGTTGCGTAGCATCCACGGAGCTCGCTGGTGGTGTGATCAAGTCTAGTAACTCATGTAACTCACCCATAGCCTCAGCGTAAGTGCATTCAACGTCATCATACTCGACTAAATGCACTTCAGTAGATTTATCTTTGAAATCAGTTTCTAAGCTCACTTCGTTGTAGAGCGCCACATATCTTGCCCAATATTGTTCCAGAAGTTGTCTGCGTGCAGTGAAAAACCCTTTGGTTTGTTTTACTTTAGCAGTTTTTCGCGTATTTGCGGCAAATTTGGTGATAATTGCTTCACTTGTCTTCAGCTGCTTTAACTTGTCCATTTTTTCCGATTTTATTGCCGATTATGGAATTCAAAATATGTTTAAAAAAAAATGTTTTCAAATTTCACAGTTCGAAACAGAATCAAAATAGTCGTCGAAATTTATTATTTGCTCCTTTTAGAGCAAACATAAAAAATGCCGAAAAGAAAGCAAAATATGAGAGTAACACAGAAAATATGGAATGGAAAAAAACGAAAATGTTAACTGCGCGCACGTCTCACACTTTGCTGTGTTTTGTTTTTTCTTCCCTGTTGTTCTAGCTGAACTTGTTAGTGTTTTATGTTCGAAAGAGACGGATATTGCCGACGTCGCTGCGACGCGCTAAATGGAGACTGCTCTGCCCTTAGACACTTTTACGAAAATGTGATTGCACAGGTTTGAGGTTAGGGCTTTCGCGACATAAGGAAAAGTTGTCCCACTCTGCCCATGCAAATGCTCAACTTTGGAGAACAACGTGGAGCACACGCACTGCGGTCACTTTGTCAAATAGTTTGAACCCGCACAGATAAGATTATTTGGAGCCCGTTGTGGAAATAGATTCCCTTGATTTGAACATTTTTATCACAGCCGGTGGAGGTAGACTCTCTTCGTCACGCCGCGCACGGAATAGGGTTTAGGTTGTAGTCACTCGCGTAAGGAAACAGGTTCACTTGAATTGATAGGTTGGAAGTAGATTCCTTTTTTTTCTTTTTAGTTTGGAAGTAGATTCCTTTTTTTCACTTTTGCTTAAAGGGAGCAAATCCCCGCAAGGGATGCCAATGTTTGGGGAAATTGTCCAAATAAAAACGAAGAGATTGTTTATATTTAAACCGTTTACTATTCACTTAATATTTTAACAACTCTCAACTAATAATACCGCGTGTACTCTAAATTCCACTAAAACCGGAAACTCCAAAAAAAAGAGAAACATGTATATAATATAACACAAAAACGAAACTTAGAATAAAAAAGAATAATATAAAACAGGGCTGCATTTACATAGTTTTTAGACAATCTGTAACATTTCCGCCCACCTCGTCCAGTCTCTGCGACGACCCCTTAGTCTGAGGACCGCCCACCGTATGCGGATGAGCTATCTTGTTGAGGCTCGATCGGAAGCAACGAAACCTTAGAAATTGGGCGCTTGAGAACCGTGTCCTTGGTCCTGATAGTGACAACCCGGATATGCCCGTCTTCTCCTGGAAATGTCTCGACGATTCGACCCAAGGCCCATTGAGTTGGGGGCAAACGTTCATCGCGGAGTAGGACCAGTCGACCAGTGGCAATGTTCTTTTGCTGTTGTTGCCATTTAGGTCGGCGGTGTGCAGCCGGTGTTAGTCGAGCGACCATCTGCGCCAAAAATCTTGATGCATTTGGCTGAGCTGCTTCCATCGACTCAGCAGTTGAGGTTTCAAATCTAGGCTGCAAGGCTCTGGAAGCGATGTAAGAGCTCTACCTGCGAGGAAGTGGCCAGGGGTCAAAGCCGTGAGATCAGTGGGATCATCAGTTAAAGCTGATAACGGCCGTGAGTTAAGGCATGCCTCTATTTTCTTCAGCACTGTGTAAAACTCTTCAAATGTCAGCGTGGTTGCACCAGCTACCCGTTTCAGATGATACTTCATGCTCTTCACCCCAGCCTCCCAGAGCCCACCAAAGTTAGGGGCAGCTGGAGGAATGAAGTGCCAGTTCACGCCAAGCTTAGAAACATGTAGTGCAGCTGCGCTCTGTTGGGCGTGAAAAGCGTGTAGTTCTTTTTTTAGAAAGGTGTTCGCACCAATAAAATTCGTTCCGCGATCACTGTAGATATCGGAGCAGATCCCACGCACTGAAATGAATCTGCTCAATGCGGCGATGAAGGCTTCTGCTGTCAAGTCGCTTACCAGCTCCAAGTGGTTCGCTTTGGTTGGCAGGCAAACAAAGAGTGCGACGTAACCTTTGTAACTTCGGTGTCCACGACCCTTGGAAGTGCGAACGCTAAAGGGCCCGGCATAGTCCACACCGGTGTGTATGAAGGGCAAGGATGGATTGCAGCGTTCAGTTGGCAAGTTTCCCATAATTTGTGTGAGCGGCGCACATGATTGGCGAAAGCATGGGATGCAGCTTCGAATTATTCCTTTGACCACAGTGCGGCCGTTGATAATCCACCATCGTCTGCGAAGGAACTGCAACGTTGCTTGTGTGCCTCCATGTAGCGTTCGTTGATGTGCGTCTTTGATGAGTAGGGCAGTCAAAAGATTGATCTTTGGTAGTAATATAGGATAACATTCGCTGAAAGGAATGTGCGCGTTGTTCAACCTCCCACTGAGGCGCAGGATTCCCTCAGCATCTAAGGTCGGATTCAGTTTGATAAACTGGCTGCTTACAGGAAGTGGTTGGTTACGTTGCAGACAATGAATTTCTTGTCGAAAAACAGCGTGTTGAACTCGCTTGACCCAAAAAAACAATGCTGCGTTGCGCTCAGACCATAAGCAGAAAGACTCAGTCGGATGTGGTTTTTTGCGGACGGCATTGACAAACCGTTGACACCAAGCTGTCGTGGCGAGAAGTTTCTCAAGTGTGGAGTAGTTCTCCAATAGAAACGATGGCGCAGCCTCGGCTTGAGCTAGGCAAACTTGTACCTGTTTCAGTTCGGGCAGCTCGTCAGGAATTGGTGGCTTTTGTTGTGGCCAGTGTGCTTGGGCTAACTTCAACCACGAAGGACCGGACCACCAAAGCGGGTGGTCAATAAGTTCGCTTGTTGTTATGCCACGGCTGGCACAATCCGCCGGGTTGACCTTTGTCGGGACGTAGTTCCAAACCCATGCGGATGAAATATCCTGGATTTGTATAACTCGGTTAGCTACAAACTCTTTAAGCTTACCAGGACTTGTTCGAATCCAATAAAGTGTTGTTATGGAGTCCGACCAGAGGTAAGTTTTGGTTTGATGCACATCGAAATGAAAAGCGCTGTGTACCTTTCGAGCGAGCTTGGCTGCGAGAAGAGCTGCACACAGCTCTAGCCGCGGTATGGTGACACGCTTCAAGGGAGCAACCTTCGTTTTTGCCGTGAGCAAGTGCACGGTTTGGTTGTTCGATGAAATGACTTTTAGATATGCAACTGCTGCATACGCCTGGGTAGATGCATCTGCAAAGGCATGAAGTTCATACGATGAACTGTGTGACGACATATGTATCCAGCGCGGGATTTTGACCTTAGCAAGGTTCTTCAAGTCGTTCCGGAACTCGATCCAGTTTGTTAGAAGTTCGCTTGTGAGCTCGTCATCCCAGTTTAACCCGGTAAGCCACAGGCGTTGAAAGAAGATTTTGCCTCGAATAACCACTGGAGCGAGGAATCCAAGGGGGTCGAACAGTTTAGACACGTCCGAGAGCAGCTGTCGTTTTGTAAAAGTCTCGATTGTATAGTCAAGGCTAACTCTGTAGCTGAACTCGTCCGTCTGAGTGTACCAGATCATGCCAAGAGCAGTGGTTGCTTCATCGAATGATACCTCTAGCTTATCCGCAGGTTTGTCCTCATTCGGTGCGATGGTCTCCAAAAACGACGAAGAGTTTGAATTCCACTTCCTTAACGTGAATCCACCTGTTTGCAGTAGTGCCTTGAGCTGCTGGGCTTCCTTGACTGCAGCAGCTGGGTCATCAGCGCCAGACAGTACATCATCGACGTAAAAATTATTTAACAGTGTTTTTGATGCGTGTGGATAGCGCAGTTTTTCATCGCTAGCGAGCGTGCGAAGAACGTTAATCGCAAGGTACGGCGCGCAGTTCGTTCCATAGGTGACGGTTAAGAGCCGAAAAGGTGTCGGTACATCACGTGTACTGGTTCGACATAAAATGCGTTGGAGATCAGCGTCTCTCCTGTCGATCCAGATCTGGCGATACATTTTTTCGATATCACCAGTGAATGCTATCTGATATCGACGCCAGTTAAGAACAATTGTTGTAAGGTTGTTTTGCATTTTGAGGCCAACATGCAAACAATCATTAGGCGACACACCCAATTCGCTCTTTTGCGAGGCGTTAAAAACCACTCTCAGTTTAGTGGTTGAGGTTGATTCTTTTATTACGCCATGATGTGGCAAATAGCAGACATCGTTCGTAGTTGAATGATCCGTAATTTGTTCCATGTGGCCAAGCATCAGATACTCGTTCAAGAATTTGTCGTAGATTTGCTGCATGACTGCATCGCGAAGAAGTCGGCGCTCCATGCACTTCAAGAGATTCATAGATGCATGATATGTTGATCCAAGCTGTGTTACGTCAGCGCCTTCCTTCACTGGCAATCTGACAACGTAGCGGCCGCTATCTAGACGCCTGGTAGTTTTGTCGAAGAATTCTTGACAAGCGCGTTCATCCTTTGTGAGTGCAGGACTCAAATTTTCCTCTTCCAATTCCCAAAATCTACGGAGAGATTCATCCAGGTCGACGATAGTGAAGTTGCAATTGTATGCTTGTTCGTTTGCTGCAAGCTTGTGCTTCGAGGTGAGACCACCAAACACAACCCATCCCAGATGAGTGTTTTGAGCAACGGTGTTGTTGACTTTACTCCGTTTAACATCATTCTTAAGCATCACGGCATAGTCTGCAGCACTCAGGATAAGGTCAATGCCTCCTGGAACATTAAGCCTGGGATCTGCCAAATCAAGCTCTTGAAAGTCGATAAGTTGACTAGGTGGAATTCTGAATGTTGGCACAAGATTCCCAACACGAGGGAGAACTAATGCCACGCATGTAGCCTCAAATGATGAGAATTTAAGCGATTTGATCGTGAATTCCACGATACCTCGCGCGAGTGCGATTTTACTGCCACTGGCTCCATTCACTGGAATATGAGTGGCCACTCGTGTTAAGTGTAATTGTTTCGTAGCAAATTCGCTTATAAATGACGCCTCAGCTCCGCTATCGAGTAATGCCCTGAGCGTGAGTTTGTGTCCACTGTTGGAGACTATTGAAACTAAAGCTGTTCCTAGTAGCACCGGTGAAAGCTCAGGAATGGATTTTGGTGACGAATCGTTGAAAATCTTAGTGTTATTTGCATTAACGTTTGTCGGTTTAGGAACTGTATGCGTTGATGGGCTCGTGATGACATTAGGGCTGAAATATTCATGCAGCATAGAGTGATGCATTTTGTTGCAATGCTGACAGCGTCGATTTGATGAGCATGCTGACTGTTGATGCCCATATCTCAAACAGTTGAGACACATGTTGCACTTTTCAATAAACTTGTAGCGCTCCTGAGGAGACTTCCTTCTAAAGTCTTCGCAAAACATGATGATGTGTTTGCCGGCACACCCAGGACAGCGTCCAGTGGCGGCATGATAATTTTTAACTCCATGGTGGGGTTTATATTTAGATAGAGCTGTATCTTTGAAGGCAGGCTTCGGATCCAGAGAGCTCTGGAAAATTTCTAGAGATCGAGTACGATTCTCTAAAAACTCTTTAAGTTGATCGAAAGTAGGCATTTCGTCACCAGAAGGGAGGGAGAGCTCCCAGGCTTTTCTGGTAACTGGGTCCAGTTTGTGGACGATCATGAAAACTAGCCAATCATCCCAGTGGTCAACAGGGCGATTCAGTTGTTCTAGCGCGCGAACCGCTGAGATGACGCCATCGAGCAACTTTCGTAAATTAGTTGCGCTTTCCGTTTGAGCGGCTGGTAGGTGAGTAACTTCAGCTAAGTGCGCGTTAATGATGACGCGCTTATTCTCGTACTTGCTTCTGAGCAACTCCCAAGCAATAGAAAAGTTTCCATCAGTCATTGTTATATTCTCGAGTGCGTTCGCTGCTGCACCGGTAAGGCTATCTTTCAGATACTGCAACCGCTGAATGTTTGCAAGTGATGTGTTGTCTATGACCACAGACGTGAAGAGATCCTTGAATGGATACCATTTTAAAAAGGATCCGTCGAATGGAAGAATCTTCAGTCGAGGTAGACTCTGAGCTGGGCTATGGTGAGCGACATATGATGATTGTTGTTGCGTAGCATCCACGGAGCTCGCTGGTGGTGTGATCAAGTCTAGTAACTCATGTAACTCACCCATAGCCTCAGCGTAAGTGCATTCAACGTCATCATACTCGACTAAATGCACTTCAGTAGATTTATCTTTGAAATCAGTTTCTAAGCTCACTTCGTTGTAGAGCGCCACATATCTTGCCCAATATTGTTCCAGAAGTTGTCTGCGTGCAGTGAAAAACCCTTTGGTTTGTTTTACTTTAGCAGTTTTTCGCGTATTTGCGGCAAATTTGGTGATAATTGCTTCACTTGTCTTCAGCTGCTTTAACTTGTCCATTTTTTCCGATTGTAATGCCGATTATGGAATTCAAAATATGTTAAAAAAAAAATGTTTTCAAATTTCACAGTTCGAAACAGAATCAAAATAGTCGTCGAAATTTATTATTTGCTCCTTTTAGAGCAAACATAAAAAATGCCGAAAAGAAAGCAAAATATGAGAGTAACACAGAAAATATGGAATGGAAAAAAACGAAAATGTTAACTGCGCGCACGTCTCACACTTTGCTGTGTTTTGTTTTTTCTTCCCTGTTGTTCTAGCTGAACTTGTTGGTGTTTTATGTTCGAAAGAGACGGATATTGCCGACGTCGCTGCGACGCGCTAAATGGAGACTGCTCTGCCCTTAGACACTTTTACGAAAATGTGATTGCACAGGTTTGAGGTTAGGGCTTTCGCGACATAAGGAAAAGTTGTCCCACTCTGCCCATGCAAATGCTCAACTTTGGAGAACAACGTGGAGCACACGCACTGCGGTCACTTTGTCAAATAGTTTGAACCCGCACAGATAAGATTATTTGGAGCCCGTTGTGGAAATAGATTCCCTTGATTTGAACATTTTTATCACAGCCGGTGGAGGTAGACTCTCTTCGTCACGCCGCGCACGGAATAGGGTTTAGGTTGTAGTCACTCGCGTAAGGAAACAGGTTCACTTGAATTGATAGGTTTGAAGTAGATTCCTTTTTTTTTCTTTTTAGTTTGGAAGTAGATTCCTTTTTTTCACTTTTGCTTAAAGGGAGCAGATCCCCGCAAGGGATGCCAATGTTTGGGGAAATTGTCCAAATAAAAACGAAGAGATTGTTTATATTTAAACCGTTTACTATTCACTTAATATTTTAACAACTCTCAACTAATAATACCGCGTGTACTCTAAATTCCACTAAAACCGGAAACTCCAAAAAAAAGAGAAACATGTATATAATATAACACAAAAACGAAACTTAGAATAAAAAAGAATAATATAAAACAGGGCTGCATTTACATAGTTTTTAGACAATCTGTAACATTTCCGCCCACCTCGTCCAGTCTCTGCGACGACCCCTTAGTCTGAGGACCGCCCACCGTATGCGGATGAGCTATCTTGTTGAGGTTCGATCGGAAGCAACGAAACCTTAGAAATTGGGCGCTTGAGAACCGTGTCCTTGGTCCTGATAGTGACAACCCGGATATGCCCGTCTTCTCCTGGAAATGTCTCGACGATTCGACCCAAGGCCCATTGAGTTGGGGGCAAACGTTCATCGCGGAGTAGGACCAGTCGACCAATGGCAATGTTCTTTTGCTGTTGTTGCCATTTAGGTCGGGTGTGCAGCCGGTGTTAGTCGAGCGACCATCTGCGCCAAAAATCTTGATGCATTTGGCTGAGCTGCTTCCATCGACTCAGCAGTTGAGGTTTCAAATCTAGGCTGCAAGGCTCTGGAAGCGATGTAAGAGCTCTACCTGCGAGGAAGTGGCCAGGGGTCAAAGCCGTGAGATCAGTGGGATCATCAGTTAAAGCTGATAACGGCCGTGAGTTAAGGCATGCCTCTATTTTCTTCAGCACTGTGTAAAACTCTTCAAATGTCAGCGTGGTTGCACCAGCTACCCGTTTCAGATGATACTTCATGCTCTTCACCCCAGCCTCCCAGAGCCCACCAAAGTTAGGGGCAGCTGGAGGAATGAAGTGCCAGTTCACGCCAAGCTTAGAAACATGTAGTGCAGCTGCGCTCTGTTGGGCGTGAAAAGCGTGTAGTTCTTTTTTTAGAAAGGTGTTCGCACCAATAAAATTCGATTAAAATTGGATTGCAGCGTTCAGTTGGCAAGTTTCCCATAATTTGTGTGAGCGGCGCACATGATTGGCGAAAGCATGGGATGCAGCTTCGAATTATTCCTTTGACCACAGTGCGGCCGTTGATAATCCACCATCGTCTGCGAAGGAACTGCAACGTTGCTTGTGTGCCTCCATGTAGCGTTCGTTGATGTGCGTCTTTGATGAGTAGGGCAGTCAAAAGATTGATCTTTGGTAGTAATATAGGATAACATTCGCTGAAAGGAATGTGCGCGTTGTTCAACCTCCCACTGAGGCGCAGGATTCCCTCAGCATCTAAGGTCGGATTCAGTTTGATAAACTGGCTGCTTACAGGAAGTGGTTGGTTACGTTGCAGACAATGAATTTCTTGTCGAAAAACAGCGTGTTGAACTCGCTTGACCCAAAAAAACAATGCTGCGTTACGCTCAGACCATAAGCAGAAAGACTCAGTCGGATGTGGTTTTTTGCGGACGGCATTGACAAACCGTTGACACCAAGCTGTCGTGGCGAGAAGTTTCTCAAGTGTGGAGTAGTTCTCCAATAGAAACGATGGCGCAGCCTCGGCTTGAGTTAGGCAAACTTGTACCTGTTTCAGTTCGGGCAGCTCGTCAGGAATTGGTGGCTTTTGTTGTGGCCAGTGTGCTTGGGCTAACTTCAACCACGAAGGACCGGACCACCAAAGCGGGTGGTCAATAAGTTCGCTTGTTGTTATGCCACGGCTGGCACAATCCGCCGGGTTGACCTTTGTCGGGACGTAGTTCCAAACCCATGCGGATGAAATATCCTGGATTTGTATAACTCGGTTAGCTACAAACTCTTTAAGCTTACCAGGACTTGTTCGAATCCAATAAAGTGTTGTTATGGAGTCCGACCAGAGGTAAGTTTTGGTTTGATGCACATCGAAATGAAAAGCGCTGTGTACCTTTCGAGCGAGCTTGGCTGCGAGAAGAGCTGCACATAGCTCTAGCCGCGGTATGGTGACACGCTTCAAGGGAGCAACCTTCGTTTTTGCCGTGAGCAAGTGCACGGTTTGGTTGTTCGATGAAATGACTTTTAGATATGCAACTGCTGCATACGCCTGGGTAGATGCATCTGCAAAGGCATGAAGTTCATACGATGAACTGTGTGACGACATATGTATCCAGCGCGGGATTTTGACCTTAGCAAGGTTCTTCAAGTCGTTCCGGAACTCGATCCAGTTTGTTTGAAGTTCGCTTGTGAGCTCGTCATCCCAGTTTAACCCGGTAAGCCACAGGCGTTGAAAGAAGATTTTGCCTCGAATAACCACTGGAGCGAGGAATCCAAGGGGGTCGAACAGTTTAGACACGTCCGAGAGCAGCTGTCGTTTTGTAAAAGTCTCGATTGTATAGTCAAGGCTAACTCTGTAGCTGAACTCGTCCGTCTGAGTGTACCAGATCATGCCAAGAGCAGTGGTTGCTTAATCGAATGATACCTCTAGCTTATCCGCAGGTTTGTCCTTATTCGGTGCGATGGTCTCCAAAAACGACGAAGAGTTTGAATTCCACTTCCTTAACGTGAATCCACCTGTTTGCAGTAGTGCCTTGAGCTGCTGGGCTTCCTTGACTGCAGCAGCTGGGTCATCAGCGCCAGACAGTACATCATCGACGTAAAAATTATTTAACAGTGTTTTTGATGCGTCTGGATAGCGCAGTTTTTCATCGCTAGCGAGCGTGCGAAGAACGTTAATCGCAAGGTACGGCGCGCAGTTCGTTCCATAGGTGACGGTTAAGAGCCGAAAAGGTGTCGGTACATCACGTGTACTGGTTCGCCATAAAATGCGTTGGAGATCAGCGTCTCTCCTGTCGATCCAGATCTGGCGATACATTTTTTCGATATCACCAGTGAATGCTATCTGATACCGACGCCAGTTAAGAACAATTGTTGTAAGGTTGTTTTGCATTTTGGGGCCAACATGCAAACAATCATTAGGCGACACACCCAATTCGCTCTTTTGCGAGGCGTTAAAAACCACTCTCAGTTTAGTGGTTGAGGTTGATTCTTTTATTACGCCATGATGTGGCAAATAGCAGACATCGTTCGTAGTTGAATGATCCGTAATTTGTTCCATGTGGCCAAGCATCAGATACTCGTTCAAGAATTTGTCGTAGCTTTGCTGCATGACTGCATCGCGAAGAAGTCGGCGCTCCATGCACTTCAAGAGATTCATAGATGCATGATATGTTGATCCAAGCTGTGTTACGTCAGCGCCTTCCTTCACTGGCAATCTGACAACGTAGCGGTCGCTATCTAGACGCCTGGTAGTTTTGTCGAAGAATTCTTGACAAGCGCGTTCATCCTTTGTGAGTGCAGGACTCAAATTTTCCTCTTCCAATTCCCAAAATCTACGGAGAGATTCATCCAGGTCGACGATAGTGAAGTTGCAATTGTATGCTTGTTCGTTTGCTGCAAGCTTGTGCTTCGAGGTGAGACCACCAAACACAACCCATCCCAGATGAGTGTTTTGAGCAACGGTGTTGTTGACTTTACTCCGTTTAACATCTTTCTTAAGCATCACGGCATAGTCTGCAGCACTCAGGATAAGGTCAATGCCTCCTGGAACATTAAGCCTGGGATCTGCCAAATCAAGCTCTTGAAAGTCGATAAGTTGACTAGGTGGAATTCTGAATGTTGGCACAAGATTCCCAACACGAGGGAGAACTAATGCCACGCATGTAGCCTCAAATGATGAGGATTTAAGCGATTTGATCGTGAATTCCACGATACCTCGCGCGAGTGCGATTTTACTGCCACTGGCTCCATTCACTGGAATATGAGTGGCCACTCGTGTTAAGTGTAATTGTTTCGTAGCAAATTCGCTTATAAATGACGCCTCAGCTCCGCTATCGAGTAATGCCCTGAGCGTGAGTTTGTGTCCACTGTTGGAGACTATTGAAACTAAAGCTGTTCCTAGTAGCACCGGTGAAAGCTCAGGAATGGATTTTGGTGACGAATCGTTGAAAATCCTAGTGTTATTTGCATTAACGTTTGTCGGTTTAGGAACTGTATTCGTTGATGGGCTCGTGATGACATTAGGGCTGAAATATTCATGCAGCATAGAGTGATGCATTTTGTTGCAATGCTGACAGCGTCGATTTGATGAGCATGCTGACTGTTGATGCCCATATCTCAAACAGTTGAGACACATGTTGCACTTTTCAATAAACTTGTAGCGCTCCTGAGGAGACTTCCTTCTAAAGTCTTCGCAAAACATGATGATGTGTTTGCCGGCACACCCAGGACAGCGTCCAGGGGCGGCATGATAATTTTTAACTCCATGGTGGGGTTTATATTTAGATAGAGCTGTATCTTTGAAGGCAGGCTTCGGATCCAGAGAGCTCTGGAAAATTTCTAGAGATCGAGTACGATTCTCTAAAAACTCTTTAAGTTGATCGAAAGTAGGCAATTCGTCACCAGAAGGGAGGGAGAGCTCCCAGGCTTTTCTGGTAACTGGGTCCAGTTTGTGGACGATCATGAAAACTAGCCAATCATCCCAGTGGTCAACAGGGCGATTCAGTTGTTCTAGCGCGCGAACCGCTGAGATGACGCCATCGAGCAACTTTCGTAAATTAGTTGCGCTTTCCGTTTGAGCGGCTGGTAGGTGAGTAACTTCAGCTAAGTGCGCGTTAATGATGACGCGCTTATTCTCGTACTTGCTTCTGAGCAACTCCCAAGCAATAGAAAAGTTTCCATCAGTCATTGTTATATTCTCGAGTGCGTTCGCTGCTGCACCGGTAAGGCTATCTTTCAGATACTGCAACCGCTGAATGTTCGCAAGTGATGTGTTGTCTATGACCACAGACGTGAAGAGATCCTTGAATGGATACCATTTTAAAAAGGATCCGTCGAATGGAAGAATCTTCAGTCGAGGTAGACTCTGAGCTGGGCTATGGTGAGCGACAAATGATGATTGTTGTTGCGTAGCATCCACAGAGCTCGCTGGTGGTGTGATCAAGTCTAGTAACTCATGTAACTCACCCATAGCCTCAGCGTAAGTGCATTCAACGTCATCATACTCGACTAAATGCACTTCAGTAGATTTATCTTTGAAATCAGTTTCTAAGCTCACTTCGTTGTAGAGCGCCACATATCTTGCCCAATATTGTTCCAGAAGTTGTCTGCGTGCAGTGAAAAACCCTTTGGTTTGTTTTACTTTAGCAGTTTTTCGCGTATTTGCGGCAAATTTGGTGATAATTGCTTCACTTGTCTTCAGCTGCTTTAACTTGTCCATTTTTTCCGATTTTAATGCCGATTATGGAATTCAAAATATGTTTAAAAAAAAATGTTTTCAAATTTCACAGTTCGAAACAGAATCAAAATAGTCGTCGAAATTTATTATTTGCTCCTTTTAGAGCAAACATAAAAAATGCCGAAAAGAAAGCAAAATATGAGAGTAACACAGAAAATATGGAATGGAAAAAAACGAAAATGTTAACTGCGCGCACGTCTCACACTTTGCTGTGTTTTGTTTTTTCTTCCCTGTTGTTCTAGCTGAACTTGTTGGTGTTTTATGTTCGAAAGAGACGGATATTGCCGACGTCGCTGCGACGCGCTAAATGGAGACTGCTCTGCCCTTAGACACTTTTACGAAAATGTGATTGCACAGGTTTGAGGTTAGGGCTTTCGCGACATAAGGAAAAGTTGTCCCACTCTGCCCATGCAAATGCTCAACTTTGGAGAACAACGTGGAGCACACGCACTGCGGTCACTTTGTCAAATAGTTTGAACCCGCACAGATAAGATTATTTGGAGCCCGTTGTGGAAATAGATTCCCTTGATTTGAACATTTTTATCACAGCCGGTGGAGGTAGACTCTCTTCGTCACGCCGCGCACGGAATAGGGTTTAGGTTGTAGTCACTCGCGTAAGGAAACAGGTTCACTTGAATTGATAGGTTGGAAGTAGATTCCTTTTTTTTCTTTTTAGTTTGGAAGTAGATTCCTTTTTTTCACTTTTGCTTAAAGGGAGCAGATCCCCGCAAGGGATGCCAATGTTTGGGGAAATTGTCCAAATAAAAACGAAGAGATTGTTTATATTTAAACCGTTTACTATTCACTTAATATTTTAACAACTCTCAACTAATAATACCGCGTGTACTCTAAATTCCACTAAAACCGGAAACTCCAAAAAAAAGAGAAACATGTATATAATATAACACAAAAACGAAACTTAGAATAAAAAAGGATAATATAAAACAGGGCTGCATTTACATAGTTTTTAGACAATCTGTAACATTTCCGCCCACCTCGTCCAGTCTCTGCGACGACCCCTTAGTCTGAGGACCGCCCACCGTATGCGGATAAGCTATCTTGTTGAGGCTCGATCGGAAGCAACGAAACCTTAGAAATTGGGCGCTTGAGAACCGTGTCCTTGGTCCTGATAGTGACAACCCGGATATGCCCGTCTTCTCCTGGAAATGTCTCGACGATTCGACCCAAGGCCCATTGAGTTGGGGGCAAACGTTCATCGCGGAGTAGGACCAGTCGACCAATGGCAATGTTCTTTTGCTGTTGTTGCCATTTAGGTCGGGTGTGCAGCCGGTGTTAGTCGAGCGACCATCTGCGCCAAAAATCTTGATGCATTTGGCTGAGCTGCTTCCATCGACTCAGCAGTTGAGGTTTCAAATCTAGGCTGCAAGGCTCTGGAAGCGATGTAAGAGCTCTACCTGCGAGGAAGTGGCCAGGGGTCAAAGCCGTGAGATCAGTGGGATCATCAGTTAAAGCTGATAACGGCCGTGAGTTAAGGCATGCCTCTATTTTCTTCAGCACTGTGTAAAACTCTTCAAATGTCAGCGTGGTTGCACCAGCTACCCGTTTCAGATGATACTTCATGCTCTTCACCCCAGCCTCCCAGAGCCCACCAAAGTTAGGGGCAGCTGGAGGAATGAAGTGCCAGTTCACGCCAAGCTTAGAAACATGTAGTGCAGCTGCGCTCTGTTGGGCGTGAAAATCGTGTAGTTCTTTTTTTAGAAAGGTGTTCGCACCAATAAAATTCGTTCCGCGATCACTGTAGATATCAGAGCAGATCCCACGCACTGAAATGAATCTGCTCAATGCGGCGATGAAGGCTTCTGCTGTCAAGTCGCTTACCAGCTCCAAGTGGATCGCTTTGGTTGGCAGGCAAACAAAGAGTGCGACGTAACCTTTGTAACTTCGGTGTCCACGACCCTTGGAAGTGCGAACGCTAAAGGGCCCGGCATAGACCACACTGGTGTGTATGAAGGGCAAGGATGGACTGCAGCGTTCAGTTGGCAAGTTTCCCATAATTTGTGTGAGCGGCGCACATGATTGGCGAAAGCATGGGATGCAGCTTCGAATTATTCCTTTGACCACAGTGCGGCCGTTGATAATCCACCATCGTCTGCGAAGGAACTGCAACGTTGCTTGTGTGCCTCCATGTAGCGTTCGTTGATGTGCGTCTTTGATGAGTAGGGCAGTCAAAAGATTGATCTTTGGTAGTAATATAGGATAACATTCGCTGAAAGGAATGTGCGCGTTGTTCAACCTCCCACTGAGGCGCAGGATTCCCTCAGCTTCTAAGGTCGGATTCAGTTTGATAAACTGGCTGCTTACAGGAAGTGGTTGGTTACGTTGCAGACAATGAATTTCTTGTCGAAAAACAGCGTGTTGAACTCGCTTGACCCAAAAAAACAATGCTGCGTTGCGCTCAGACCATAAGCAGAAAGACTCAGTCGGATGTGGTTTTTTGCGGACGGCATTGACAAACCGTTGACACCAAGCTGTCGTGGCGAGAAGTTTCTCAAGTGTGGAGTAGTTCTCCAATAGAAACGATGGCGCAGCCTCGGCTTGAGCTAGGCAAACTTGTACCTGTTTCAGTTCGGGCAGCTCGTCAGGAATTGGTGGCTTTTGTTGTGGCCAGTGTGCTTGGGCTAACTTCAACCATGAAGGACCGGACCACCAAAGCGGGTGGTCAATAAGTTCGCTTGTTGTTATGCCACGGCTGGCACAATCCGCCGGGTTGACCTTTGTCGGGACGTAGTTCCAAACCCATGCGGATGAAATATCCTGGATTTGTATAACTCAGTTAGCTACAAACTCTTTAAGCTTACCAGGACTTGTTCGAATCCAATAAAGTGTTGTTATGGAGTCCGACCAGAGGTAAGTTTTGGTTTGATGCACATCGAAATGAAAAGCGCTGTGTACCTTTCGAGCGAGCTTGGCTGCGAGAAGAGCTGCACACAGCTCTAGCCGCGGTATGGTGACACGCTTCAAGGGAGCAACCTTCGTTTTTGCCGTGAGCAAGTGCACGGTTTGGTTGTTCGCTGAAATGACTTTTAGATATGCAACTGCTGCATACGCCTGGGTAGATGCATCTGCAAAGGCATGAAGTTCATACGATGAACTGTGTGACGACATATGTATCCAGCGCGGGATTTTGACCTTAGCAAGGTTCTTCAAGTCGTTCCGGAACTCGATCCAGTTTGTTTGAAGTTCGCTTGTGAGCTCGTCATCCCAGTTTAACCCGGTAAGCCACAGGCGTTGAAAGAAGATTTTGCCTCGAATAACCACTGGAGCGAGGAATCCAAGGGGGTCGAACAGTTTAGACACGTCCGAGAGCAGCTGTCGCTTTGTAAAAGTCTCGATTATATAGTCAAGGCTAACTCTGTAGCTGAACTCGTCCATCTGAGTGTACCAGATCATGCCAAGAGCATTGGTTGCTTCATCGAATGATACCTCTAGCTTATCCGCAGGTTTGTCCTCATTCGGTGCGATGGTCTCCAAAAACGACGAAGAGTTTGAATTCCACTTCCTTAACGTGAATCCACCTGTTTGCAGTAGTGCCTTGAGCTGCTGGGCTTCCTTGACTGCAGCAGCTGGGTCATCAGCTCCAGACAGTACATCATCGACGTAAAAATTATTTAACAGTGTTTTTGATGCGTCTGGATAGCGCAGTTTTTCATCGCTAGCGAGCGTGCGAAGAACGTTAATCGCAAGGTACGGCGCGCAGTTCGTTCCATAGGAGACGGTTAAGAGCCGAAAAGGTGTCGGTACATCACGTGTACTGGTTCGCCATAAAATGCGTTGGAGATCAGCGTCTCTCCTGTCGATCCAGATCTGGCGATACATTTTTTCGATATCACCAGTGAATGCTATCTGATATCGACGCCAGTTAAGAACAATTGTTGTAAGGTTGTTTTGCATTTTGGGGCCAACATGCAAACAATCATTAGGCTACACACCCAATTCGCTCTTTTGCGAGGCGTTAAAAACCACTCTCAGTTTAGTGGTTGAGGTTGATTCTTTTATTACGCCATGATGTGGCAAATAGCAGACATCGTTCGTAGTTGAATGATCCGTAATTTCTTCCATGTGGCCAAGCATCAGATACTCGTTCAAGAATTTGTCGTAGCTTTGCTGCATGACTGCATCGCGAAGAAGTCGGCGCTCCATGCACTTCAAGAGATTCATAGATGCATGATATGTTGATCCAAGCTGTGTTACGTCAGCGCCTTCCTTCACTGGCAATCTGACAACGTAGCGGCAGCTATCTAGACGCCTCGTAGTTTTGTCGAAGAATTCTTGACAAGCGCGTTCATCCTTTGTGAGTGCAGGACTCAAATTTTCCTCTTCCAATTCCCAAAATCTACGGAGACATTCATCCAGGTCGACGATAGTGAAATTGCAATTGTATGCTTGTTCGTTTGCTGCAAGCTTGTGCTTCGAGGTGAGACCACCAAACACAACCCATCCCAGATGAGTGTTTTGAGCAACGGTGTTGTTGACTTTACTCCGTTTAACATCATTCTTAAGCATCACGGCATAGTCTGCAGCACTCAGGATAAGGTCAATGCCTCCTGGAACATTAAGCCTGGGATCTGCCAAATCAAGCTCTTGAAAGTCGATAAGTTGACTAGGTGGAATTCTGAATGTTGGCACAAGATTCCCAACACGAGGGAGAACTAATGCCACGCATGTAGCCTCAAATGATGAGGATTTAAGCGATTTGATCGTGAATTCCACGATACCTCGCGCGAGTGCGATTTTACTGCCACTGGCTCCATTCACTGGAATATGAGTGGCCACTCGTGTTAAGTGTAATTGTTTCGTAGCAAATTCGCTTATAAATGACGCCTCAGCTCCGCTATCGAGTAATGCCCTGAGCGTGAGTTTGTGTCCACTGTTGGAGACTATTGAAACTAAAGCTGTTCCTAGTAGCACCGGTGAAAGCTCAGGAATGGATTTTGGTGACGAATCGTTGAAAATCGTAGCGTTATTTGCATTAACGCTTGTCGGTTTAGGAACTGTATGCGTTGATGGGCTCGTGATGACATTAGGGCTGAAATATTCATGTTACAGATTGTCTAAAAACTATGTAAATGCAGCCCTGTTTTATATTATTCTTTTTTATTCTAAGTTTCGTTTTTGTGTTATATTATATACATGTTTCTCTTTTTTTTGGAGTTTCCGGTTTTGGTGGAATTTAGAGTACACGCGGTATTATTAGTTGAGAGTTGTTAAAATATTAAGTGAATAGTAAACAGTTTAAATATAAGCAATCTCTTCGTTCAATATTTGGACAATTTCCCCAAACATTGGCATCCCTTGCGGGGACCTGCTCCCTTTAAACAAAAGTGAAAAAAGGAATCTACTTCCAAACTAAAAAGAAAAAAATGGAATCTACTTCCAACCTATCGATTCAAGTGAACCTGTTTCCTTACGCGAGTGACTACAACCTAAACCCTATTCCGTGCGCGGCGTGACTAAGAGAGTCTACCTCCACCGGCTGTGATAAAAATGTTCAAATCAAGGGAATCTATTTCCACAACGGGCTCCAAATAATCTTATCTGTGCGGGTTCAAACTATTTAACAAAGTGACTGCAGTGTGTGTGCTCCACGTTGTTCTCGAAAGTTGAACATTTGCATGGGCAGAGTGGGACAACTTTTCCTCATGTCGCGAAAGCCCTAACCTCAAACCTGTGCAATCACATTTTCGTAAAAGTGTCTAAGGGCAGAGCAGTCTCCGTTTAGCGCGTCGCAGCGACGTCGGCAATATCCGTCTCTTTCGAACATAAAACACCAACAAGTTCAGCTAGAACAACAGGGAAGAAAAAACAAAACACAGCAAAGTGTGAGACGTGCGCGCAGTTAACATTTTCGTTTTTTCCATTCCATATTTTCTGTGGTACTCTCATATTTTGCTTTCTTTTCGGCATTTTTTATGTTTGCTCTAAAAGGAGCAAATAATAAATTTCGACGACTATTTTGATTCTGTTTCGAACTGTGAAATTTGAGAACATTTTTTTTTAAACATATTTTGAATTCCATAATCGGCATTAAAATCGGAAAAAATGGACAAGTTAAAGCAGCTGAAGACAAATGAAGCAATTATCACCAAATTTGCCGCAAATACGCAAAAAACTGCTAAAGTAAAACAAACCAAAGGGTTTTTCACTGCACGCAGACAACTTCTGGAACAATATTGGGCAAAATATGTGGCGCTCTACAACGAAGTGAGCTTAGAAACTGATTTCAAAGATAAATCTACTGAAGTGCATTTAGTCGAGTATGATGACGTTGAATGCACTTACCCTGAGGCTATGGGTGAGTTACATGAGTTACTAGACTTGATCACACCACCAGCGAGCTCCGTGGATGCTACGCAACAACAATCATCATTTGTCGCTCACCATAGCCCAGCTCAGAGTCTACCTCGACTGAAGATTCCTCCATTCGACGGATCCTTTTTAAAATAGTATCCATTCAAGGATCTCTTCACGCCTATGGTCATAGACAACACATCACTTCCAAACATTCAGCGGTTGCAGTATCTGAAAGATAGCCTTACCGGTGCAGCAGCGTACGCACTCGAGAATATAACAATGACTGATGGAAACTTTTCTATTGCTTGGGAGTTGCTCAGAAGCAAGTACGAGAATAAGCGCGTAATCATTAACGCGCACTT
The DNA here is from genome assembly GCA_920105625.2 of Clusia tigrina. Lineage (NCBI taxonomy): Eukaryota > Metazoa > Arthropoda > Insecta > Diptera > Clusiidae > Clusia > Clusia tigrina. The sequence goes on along the minus strand of OV050032.1, from coordinate 49,052,973 downwards.
AGCTGAAGTTACTCACCTACCAGCCGCTCAAACGGAAAGTGCATCTAATTTACGAAAGTTGCTCGATGGCGTCATCTCAGCGGTTCGCGCGCTAGAACAACTGAATCGCCCTGTTGACCACTGGGATGATTGGCTAGTTTTCATGATCGTCCACAAACTGGACCCAGTTACCAGAAAAGCCTGGGAGCTTTCCCTCCCTTCTGGTGACGAAATGCCTACTTTCGATCAACTTAAAGAGTTTTTCGAGAATCGTACTCGATCTCTAGAAATTTTCCAGAGCTCTCTGGATCCGAAGCCTGCCTTCAAAGATACAGCTCTATCTAAAAATAAACCCCACCATGGAGTTAAAAATTATCATGCCGCCCCTGGACGCTGTCCTGGGTGTGCCGGCAAACACATCATCATGTTTTGCGAAGATTTTAGAAGGAAGTCTCCTCAGGAGCGCTACAAGTTTATTGAAAAGTGCAGCATGTGTCTCAACTGTTTGAGATATGGGCATCAACAGTCAGCATGCTCATCAAATCGACGCTGTCAGCATTGCAACAAAATGCATCACTCTATGCTGCATGAATATTTCAGCCCTAATGTCACATCACGAGCCCATCAACGCATACAGTTCCTAAACCGACAAACGTTAATGCAAATAACACTAGGATTTTCAACGATTCGTCACCAAAATCCATTCCTGAGCTTTCACCGGTGCTACTAGGAACAGCTTTAGTTTCAATAGTCTCCAACAGTGGACACAAACTCACGCTCAGGGCATTACTCGATAGCGGAGCTGAGGCGTCATTTATAAGCGAATTTGCTACGAAACAATTACACTTAACACGAGTGGCCACTCATATTCCAGTGAATGGAGCCAGTGGCAGTAAAATCGCACTCGCGCGAGGTATCGTGGAATTCACGATCAAATCGCTTAAATCCTCATCATTTGAGGCTACATGCGTGGCATTAGTTCTCCCTCGTGTTGGGAATCTTGTGCCAACATTCAGAATTCCACCTAGTCAACTTATCGACTTTCAAGAGCTTGATTTGGCAGATCCCAGGCTTAATGTTCCAGGAGGCATTGACCTTATCCTGAGTGCTGCAGACTATGCCGTGATGCTTAAGAATGATGTTAAACGGAGTAAAGTCAACAACACCGTTGCTCAAAACACTCATCTGGGATGGGTTGTGTTTGGTGGTCTCACCTCGAAGCACAAGCTTGCAGCAAACGAACAAGCATACAATTGCAACTTCACTATCGTCGACCTGGATGAATCTCTCCGTAGATTTTGGGAATTGGAAGAGGAAAATTTGAGTCCTGCATTCACAAAGGATGAACGCGCTTGTCAAGAATTCTTCGACAAAACTACCAGGCGTCTAGATAGCGGCCGCTACGTTGTCAGATTGCCAGTGAAGGAAGGCGCTGACGTAACACAGCTTGGATCAACATATCATGCATCTATGAATCTCTTGAAGTGCATGGAGCGCCGACTTCTTCGCGATGCAGTCATGCAGCAAAGCTACGACAAATTCTTGAACGAGTATCTGATGCTTGGCCACATGGAACAAATTACGGATCATTCAACTACGAACGATGTCTGCTATTTGCCACATCATGGCGTAATAAAAGAATCAAGTTCAACCACTAAACTGAGAGTGGTTTTTAACGCCTCGCAAAAGAGCGAATTGGGTGTGTCGCTTAATGATTGTTGGCATGTTGGCCCCAAAATGCAAAACGACCTTACAACAATTGTTCTTAACTGGCGTCGATATCAGATAGCATTCCCTGGTGATATCGAAAAAATGTATCGCCAGATCTGGATCGACAGGAGAGACGCTGATCTCCAACGCATTTTATGGCGAACCAGTACACGTGATGTACCGACACCTTTTCGGCTCTTAACCGTCACCTATGGAACGAACTGCGCGCCGTACCTTGCGATTAACGTTTTTCGCACGCTCGCTAGCGATGAAAAACTGCGCTATCCAGACGCATCAAAAACACTGTTAAATAATTTTTACGTCGATGATGTACTGTCTGGCGCTGATGACCCAGCTGCTGCAGTCAAGGAAGCCCAGCAGCTCAAGGCACTACTGCAAACAGGTGGATTCACTTTAAGGAAGTGGAATTCAAACTCTTCGTCGTTTTTGGAGACCATCGCACCGAATGAGGACAAACCTGCGGATAAGCTAGAGGTATCATTCGATGAAGCAACCACTGCTCTTGGCATGATCTGGTACACTCAGACGGACGAGTTCAGCTACAGAGTTAGCCTTGACTATACAATCGAGACTTTTACAAAACGACAGCTGCTCTCGGACGTGTCTAAACTGTTCGACCCCCTTGGATTCCTCGCTCCAGTGGTTATTCGAGGCAAAATCTTCTTTCAACGCCTGTGGCTTACCGGGTTAAACTGGGATGACGAGCTCACAAGCGAACTTCAAACAAACTGGATCGAGTTCCGGAACGACTTGAAGAACCTTGCTAAGGTCAAAATCCTGGGCTGGATACATATGTCGTCACACAGTTCATCGTATGAACTTCATGCCTTTGCAGATGCATCTACCCAGGCGTATGCAGCAGTTGCATATCTAAAAGTCATTTCATCGAACAACCAAACCGTGCACTTGCTCACGGCAAAAACGAAGGTTGCTCCCTTGAAGCGTGTCACCATACCGCGGCTAGAGCTGTGTGCAGCTCTTCTCGCAGCCAAGCTCGCTCAAAAGGTACACAGCGCTTTTCATTTCGATGTGCATCAAACCAAAACTTACCTCTGGTCGGACTCCATAACAACACTTTATTGGATTCGAACAAGTCCTGGTAAGCTTAAAGAGTTTGTAGCTAACCGAGTTATACAAATCCAGGATATTTCATCCGCATGGATTTGGAACTACGTCCCGACAAAGGTCAACCCGGCGGATTGTGCCAGCCGTGGCATAACAACAAGCGAACTTATTGACCACCTGCTTTGGTGGTCCGGTCCTTCGTGGTTGAAGTTAGCCCAAGCACACTGGCCACAACAAAAGCCACCAATTCCTGACGAGCTGCCCGAACTGAAACAGGTACAAGTTTGCCTAGCTCAAGCCGAGGCTGCGCCATCGTTTCTATTGGAGAACTACTCCACACTTGAGAAACTTCTCGCCACGACAGCTTGGTGTCAACGGTTTGTCAATGCCGTCCGCAAAAAACCACATCCGACTGAGTCTTTCTGCTTATGGTCTGAGCGCAACGCAGCATTGTTTTTTTGGGTCAAGCGAGTTCAACACGCTGTTTTTCGACAAGAAATTCATTGTCTGCAACGTAACCAACCACTTCCTGTAAGCAGCCAGTTTATCAAACTGAATCCGACCTTAGAAGCTGAGGGAATCCTGCGCCTCAGTGGGAGGTTGAACAACGCGCACATTCCTTTCAGCGAATGTTATCCTATATTACTAGAAAAGATCAATCTTTTGACTGCACTACTCATCAAAGACGCACATCAACGAACGCTACATGGAGGCACACAAGCAACGTTGCAGTTCCTTCGCAGACGATGGTGGATTATCAACGGCCGCACTGTGGTCAAAGGAATAATTCGAAGCTGCATCCCATGCTTTCGCCAATCATGTGCGCCGCTCACACAAATTATGGGAAACTTGCCAACTGAACGCTGCAATCCATCCTTGCCCTTCATACACACCGGTGTGGACTATGCCGGGCCCTTTAGCGTTCGCACTTCCAAGGGTCGTGGACACCGAAGTTACAAAGGTTACGTCGCACTCTTTGTTTGCCTGCCAACCAAAGCGATCCACTTGGAGCTGGTAAGCGACTTGACAGCAGAAGCCTTCATCGCCGCATTGAGCAGATTCATTTCAGTGCGTGGGATCTGCTCCGATATCTACAGTGATCGCGGAACGAATTTTATTGGTGCGAACACCCTTCTAAAAAAAGAACTACACGCTTTTCACGCCCAACAGAGCGCAGCTGCACTACATGTTTCTAAGCTTGGCGTGAATTGACACTTCATTCCTCCAGCTGCCCCTAACTTTGGTGGGCTCTTTGAGGCTGGGGTGAAGAGCATGAAGTATCATCTGAAACGGGTAGCTGGTGCAACCACGCTGACATTTGAAGAGTTTTACACAGTGCTGAAGAAAATAGAGGCATGCCTTAACTCACGGCCGTTATCAGCTTTAACTGATGATCCCACTGATCTCACGGCTTTGACCCCTGGCCACTTCCTCGCAGGTAGAGCTCTTACATCGCTTCCAGAGCCTTGCAGCCTAGATTTGAAACCTCAACTGCTGAGTCGATGGAAGCAGCTCAGCCAAATGCATCAAGATTTTTGGCGCAGATGGTCGCTCGACTAACACCGGCTGCACACCCTACCTAAATGGCAACAACAGCAAAAGAACATTGCCATTGGTCGACTGGTCCTACTCCGCGATGAACGTTTGCCCCCAACTCAATGGGCCTTGGGTCGAATCGTCGAGACATTTCCAGGAGAAGACGGGCATATCCGGGTTGTCACTATCAGGACCAAGGACACGGTTCTCAAGCGCCCAATTTCTAAGGTTTCGTTGCTTCCGATCGAGCCTCAACAAGATAGCTCATCCGCATACGGTGGGCGGTCCTCAGACTAAGGGGTCGTCGCAGAGACTGGACGAGGTGGGCGGAAATGTTACAGATTGTCTAAAAACTATGTAAATGCAGCCCTGTTTTATATTATTCTTTTTTATTCTAAGTTTCGTTTTTGTGTTATATTATATACATGTTTCTCTTTTTTTTGGAGTTTCCGGTTTTGGTGGAATTTAGAGTACACGCGGTATTATTAGTTGAGAGTTGTTAAAATATTAAGTGAATAGTAAACGGTTTAAATATAAACAATCTCATCGTTTTTTATTTGGACAATTTCCCCAAACAAGTTCAAGCTGTCAGATGGCTTCAGACTTTTGACATGGACCATGACTAGATCCCAAATTAAGCAGATTTATTATTTGTGCAATTGCTTAGATTTTGATCCCAGATCTCGGTCAAATGGTCATAAAGCATTCACCTGCAGTGCTTTCTAAGTAACACCACTATCAGAAATTTCAGGACCTCAAGTCTATGTGTGCCGCATATTCCATGCGTAAACCAATATGGATATATTTTATTAGTTTCGGTTACACAAGAGACAACTATTTGTTATTTTAAATGTCTTGTGGGACAGATGGAAATATGTCTCCAAATACTTTAAAATGTATTTGGCAGATCTGGAAAAATATATGAGAATAATTTTTAAGGAGAAGCTATGGTATGTAGTTTCTTTCCTTAATGAATCTTTCGATATCCAAGTGCAAAGAGGCCCCCTTCGCAAAATCAGGTTGCAGTTTGCGCACTTAAACTTTAAGTTTAGCCTGCAAACTGTAACCGGCAAATTAACGTGAATTAGCAGCTTCTGCATTTGTTTCATCCCCACCGCCATTTTCAGTACTATTGTCATTAACTGCCATTTCGACGTGAATATTAGAATTTTCAAAATTGTCCGGAATTACGCATAACTTATCAATTATTTGAACATAGGATACAGAATTAGCATCCGATGACTAGTATCATGATCATTGTTCCAGGTAGTATTTAATAAGAATGACTGAGTGACGATTTTCATAGATAATAGTCTAACCGTAAGATATTTTATTTCTCGTACTGAGGGACATTGTTTCCAAGGGTAGATCTCAATACGGAAAACAAATTTTCCAGACAGTCCTGATTCATCTTACCATACCTAATATACATAACTGACTCGTCGCTAAACAAATAATGGCAGAGCTCGCATACTGCATAGGGTGAAGTGTAACCCGTGATTGCATACTTTTAGGATGCCATCTCGAGTTTGAGAATGAGTGCACCATCCATTACAACATCAGCTAAGGCTATTTTCGGTTGTGACATAAGATCTCCTGCAGATCTGAAATTCGGTGACTACTCATCTACGGAAGTTTCGTGTAGCAATTATGTAGCTGACAAACGAAGACAGTTGAATGAAATTCATGGAAACATCAGAAAGCGCACACAACTGATGAGTGATAAAATGAAATCCAGATATGATGTACGAGCAAACCCTAAGGGATTTCAGGAAGGGCAGCTAGTTATGCTTCATTATCCGCAAAAGAAAAAGGGACTATCGCCAAAACTGCAAACACACTGGGAAGGGCCTTATAAGGTGATAAAGCGGATCAACGATGTAGTATACCGCATCCAGTTGGCCAGTTGTCAGAAGCAAATTGAAAGTCGTTCATTAGGAGAGGCTATCTCCTTATAAAGGTTGCAGTACTATCCTTGGTCGGCACAAACAAGATTAAGCGGAGGGCAGTGAAACGTGATTGCATACTTTTAGGATTCCATCTCGAGTTTGAGAATGAGTGCACCACCCTGTGTGTTTATAAGTCAAGACACGAAGAGATATTGGTGCAAAGAATGTTCTCGAAAATAAAAACTTCTTTCGAGGTGTATATAAGATTCTAGAAAGATCCAGAAATGTCTACACTATTCTCCCTCAACCATTCGAAGCTATAAAAACCACTACACTATTCAAAGTCGAACACAGTTAAGCAGAAATCGTAACAGTGTGTACATCGTGCATTATAATCGAAGCAGCAGTATTTTAAATTGTGATTTTGTAAAGTGATGAAATTAATTATTAAATAAAGTATTTAACGAATTGTGAAATAAAGTGCAAATTGTAATAAAGTAAACTTTAAGCCTAATATTAAGTGTGTAAATTGCAATAGTTAAATAAAGTTAGCTATTTTAATTTAACCAGCGATTGTTTGATTACTATACAATCTAGTCGTGCGAATCCGAGTACAGAGAGTTAGAGTAAATTGTCAAGAGGGCGATTTTGTAACAATTGGTGTCAGAATTGTGATTGTGTATCTGTAATAAAAAATGGTTAAATTTTAAATACTGAGATTGGAGCAGCTCAAGAAGGAGCTTGAGCGCTTAAATTTACAAACACAAGGGCTTAAAGCGGAGTTGCAGGTGCGATTAAGAACCGCTTTAGAGGAGCATGGTATAGACGTCGATGAGCATGAATTCCAATGTGAAGAGCCAACGACATCTCGACACGAAGAAACACCGCAAGAAACTAACACGGGTAACTTTGACATGAGTGCACTTATCGGGATAATACAGATGCTGCTACAACAAAGTGCTGAAGCAGCCGAAGAGAGGATGCAGCAGCAGTCACAAAAAAATTCTCAAGCAGCCGATGAGAAAATGCAGTTGCGAGATGAGAAGATGCAGCAGCAGTTACAACAAAATGCTGAATCCGTCGAAAAGAGTGTTGCATCCGTTAAGATAATTTACAGCAGAGTGCAATACGACTTACTCAGCTAGTGGAAAAGAACACACAACAGATGAAAGAAATGTCAGAGATGGTAGACAGGAAGGCTTGTGAAATGGAGATACGGCAAGAATCGTTTGAAAAATCTGTAGTACAAAGGAAGAACGAATTTAAGCAACAAATAGAGCAAAGAATTCACCTACTAGAGGAAGGTGCATTGCCTGTGTCAGCTTTATCCTCAATAAAACTGAAGCCTCCGACCTATAATGGATCCACGACATTTAGTGTCTTCAGAATGCTGTTTGAGACTACCGGTAGTACAAATGGTTGGAGTGCTCGCGAAAAAGTTACTGCATTAACCGTTTCGTTGAAAGGTGCTGCTGCTGATGTACTTAAAACTATCTCAGAAAGTGAGTGAGACTGCTATGAAAGGGAAATGAATGCCGTTCAGCGCAAGTATGGTAGTGAACATAGGAATCAGATGTACCAAGTAGAGCTGTGAGTCTCTTCAACAGTTTGCGGCGGAAGTGGAACGGTTGGCTCACCTTGCCTACCCAGGAGAAATTACTGAGAGGTGTATGATGCACACATTCGTATATGGCATTCGCGATGCGGAGATAAAGCGTTCTGCGATAACTAATCCGAAAGCTACCTATATGGACACAGTAGCTAGCGCTTTAACTTCAGAGACAGCAGCCTTGGTGTGCCAGCCAGTATACAGAGCCCGTCAGGTACACTTCGAAAGCGGACAAATTTTCACGGGCAAATGCTTTACTTGCGTAGAGGTCGAACACTTGGCTCGAAATTGTCAGTCGAGACGGAAACGTTCTACATCACGCTCGCCAGTAAGACCGCCAAAGCAAGTCAGATTCCAAAATAGGGAATCAGAAAATGTTGATATGCCGTCGACAAACTAGATGGAGTCAGTCACGAGGGGCATGATCTGACTCCCACAACATGTAACCCCAGAATCTTCGTTTCTCAGGTGGCACGGAAAATCAACAACCTAACTGTCGACAGTGTAATAAATGGAAGAAAAATCGTGGTAACATTGGATACGGGCGCATCACATTCCATAATTAGAAGGGATCTCGTTCGGGGAATCGAGACGCTACTGGGAATAAGATTGCGTACGGCAACTGGAGATGATGCACCGGTACTGGGAAAAGTTACACAAAAAATCACTATCGGCACCACAACAGTGGCGAACGAGTTTTTAGTTGCGGCTATTGTGGACAAATTAATCTTAGGTGTGGATTTTATGATTCGGAATGGATTCACCCTAGATTTGAAAACCCGAATGTTGAAATATGCGAACACCGAAATACCGTTATTCGTTGGTGAGGATAAGTATGGAGCTTTACGATAAGCCATTGTATCGCGGCGGATAAAAATTCCACCAAAGTCAGAGGCAGTTATATGGGCCAAAATGGGCGGAGATGTTGAGAAGCACAAGAGAAAAAGTGGTCAATGTTTCAAATGCCGCTAGAATCATAGAGGAACGACAAGTAATTGGAAATTGCCAGGCAATTTCGGCAATTGTAAACTGCGAGAAGCAACCGCGAGACATGAAAAGTAAGATACGAGCTAATAAAAAGGTACAGGACGATCAGACGAAAGAATAGAGAATAGAGTTATCCACATAATAAAGTAAAACAGCCAGACAACTTTTGGAAACATACTAGTATTTGTCAGTATTTGCTGAAAAGGGTAAAAATGTGGACAGAACAAATATTGTAAAACCACAATCAACTCTGGTGATCCCAAGCTCATTCGTCAAGTGTCTAGAAGAGTACCTCTGGCAAAGAGAGAAGAGGTGCAAATATTGCTGAAGACAATGCATCAGAGCAATGTCATTGTGCCATCAGGAAGTTCCTGGAGTTCTCCCGTGGTATTAGTCAAGAAGATGGATGGCTCCACACGTTTCTGTGTAGATTATCGGAAACTTAATGAGGTAACGAAGAAAGATAGTTTTCCATTACCTAGCATCCTTGGACACATTTTCTAGTTCAAATTAGTTCTCAACATTCGATTTACAAATCGGATATTGGCTAGTGGCAGTAGACGAAGAAGACAAAGAAAGAACATGATTCAGTGCCGCATGGACTATGGCAATTTTGGGTGGCGCCAATGGAACATGTGCTAAAGGGCCTCCACTGGAAAGCTTGTCTGGTGTACCTTGATGACTTCATCATTATGGGAAAGGCTTTCGAAGACCACTTGAGGAATTTGGAAGAAGTATTGATGCGATTAGGAGCTTCAGGTTTGAAGCTGAGCGCAAAGAAATGCTCGTTATTCAAGAAATAAGTTCCTTGGACATGAAGTCACATCTGAAGGAGTACACACAGATCCAGATAAGATAGACTCAGTACGGGATTGGCCATGACCAACTAGTTTGCATGAGCTGCGCAGCTTCTTGGATCTTCGCACCTATTAAAGACGCTTTGTTCCAAGCTTTGCAGACGTGGCTGGTAGTCTGCATGAATTAACGAGGAACTCTCGTCCTTTTAAGAGGAAAAACGAACAGGAGAAGGCATTCAAGAGATTGAGAAATAACTTTTGTGTACAGCTCCGATCCTTGTTATCCAATTACTGGCGAAACATTTATTTTGGACACAGATGCAAGTGGCTTTGTGATTGGAGGTGTCCTATCGCATGAAAGAGTAATAGCCTACTTCAGCAAGATCTTATCAAAGCCTGAGCGAAATTACTGTGTAACACGGAGAGAACTTTTGGCGGTTATGCAGTGCGTGAAGCAATTTAACAAGTACTTGTACGGACAAAAGTTCTTGTTGAGAACGCATCACGCTGCTCTGCTCTGGCTATTACAGTTCAAAAATCCCGAAGGTCAGGCTGCGAGAAGGATTGAGAGACTCCAAAGCTACGATTTCACAATAGAACATCGCAGAGGCGGAAGCCACGCGAATGCTGACGCATTATCACGACGTCCTTGCAGTATGGAATGTAAGCACTGTTCTAAAGCTGAAGGGAAAGAAGGAGTAGTCGATGTGCGCTTAATGTCTGTTTTACCAGACGAAGGATGGACAGCAGAAAAAATAAAAGAAGAACAACGAAATGACCCAGAATTGGCAAAAATCGTGTCAAGTAAGAGGAAGAAGGAAACGACCAGAATGGAGTGAAACTCGACCGAAAGTCTCATAACTAACGCATATTGGGCTCAATGAAATAGCTTAAAGTTGCAAGATGAATGCCTATTCCGCCTATGGGAGAGCGAACATGGAAAAACCACGAAAAACTTGATTGTGGTAGCCAAGCCAAGAATAAGCGAAATTCTCAAGGAATACCATAGTGGGCCTAGCGGAGGACATTTGGTAATAACAAAAACAGTCGAGAAAATTAAAACACGATTTTATTGGGTTGGTTGCCAGCAATCGGTAGTTGATTGGATTAGTGCTTGTGAAAGGTGTGCAGCTGCCAAGGGACCGAGCCGTCGCAGTCAGATGAAAATGAATTTATACAACGTGGGAGCGCCATTTGAGCGTATTGCAATGGACATAGCAGGTCCTTTTCCAATTAGTGATTCCGGCAACAAATATGTTCTCGTCGTAATCGACTATTTTCGTAAATGGCCAGAAGTATATCCCATCCCCGATCAAGATACTAAGACCGTTGCAGATGCATTTATCAATAATTGGGCCTGCAGATTCGGAGCTCCCCTCGAGTTGCACTCGGATCAAGGAAGAAATGTCGAGTCAACGATATTCAGGGAAATGAGTGAATTGATGGGCATATGCTAAACTCGCACAACCTCTTTACTCCCGCAATCCGATGGAATGGTTGAAAGATTTAATCGTACGCTTGAGGAATACCTAAGGAAAGTCGTGGACAGAAACCAGAAAGATTGGGACCAACACATACCCCTGTTCCTAATGGCATACCGATCGGCAACTCACGATACAACATTTACAACACCAGCTACCAGCTAAGGCTATTTTCGGTTGTGACATAAGATCACCTGCAGATCTGAAATTCGGTACTCAACTACGGAAGTTTCGTGTAGCAATTATGTAGCTGACAAACGAAGACAGTTGAATGAAATTCATGGAAACATCAGAAAGCGTACACAACTGATGAGTGATAAAATGAAATCCAGATATGATGTACGAGCAAACCCTAAGGGATTTCAGGAAGGGCAGCTAGTTATGCTTCATTATCCGCAAAAGAAAAAGGGACTATCGCCAAAACTGCAAACACACTGGGAAGGGCCTTATAAGGCGATAAAGCGGATCAACGATGTAGTATACCGCATCCAGTTGGCGAGAAATGTCAGAAGCAAATTGAAAGTCGTTCATCTCCTTATAAAGGTTGCAGTACTATCCTTGGTCGGCACAAACAAGATTAAGCGGAGGGCAGTGAAACGTGATTGCATACTTTTAGGATTCCATCTCGAGTTTGAGAATGAGTGCACCACCCTGTGTGTTTATAAGTCAAGACACGAAGAGATAGTGGTGCAAAGAATGTGCTCGAAAATAAAAACTTCTTTCGAGGTGTATATAAGATTCTAGAAAGATCCAGAAATTTCTACACTAAAATTCCCCCCACCATTCGAAGCTATAAAAACCACTACACTATTCAAAGTCGAACACAGTTAAGCAGAAATCGTAACAGTGTGTACATCGTGCATTATAATCGAAGCAGCAGTATTTTAAATTGTGATTTTGTAAAGTGATGAAATTAATTATTAAATAAAGTGATTAACGAATTGTGAAATAAAGTGCAAATTGTAATAAAGTAAACTTTAAGCCTAATATTAAGTGTGTAAATTGCAATAATTAAATATAAAGTTAGCTATTTTAATTTAACCAGCGATTGTTTGATTACTACACAATGGTGCGAATCCGAGTACAGAGAGTTAGAGTAAATTGTCAAGAGGGCGATTTTGTAACAATTGGTGTCAGAATTGTGATTGTGTATCTGTAATAAAAAATGGTTAAATTTTAAATACTGAGATTGGAGCAGCTCAAGAAGGAGCTTGAGCGCTTAAATTTACAAACACAAGGGCTTAAAGCGGAGTTGCAGGTGCGATTAAGAACCGCTTTAGAGGAGCATGGTATAGACGTCGATGAGCATGAATTCCAATGTGAAGAGCCAACGACATCTCGACACGAAGAAACACCGCAAGAAACTAACACGGGTAACTTTGACATGAGTGCACTTATCGGGATAATACAGATGCTGCTACAACAAAGTGCTGAAGCAGCCGAAGAGAGGATGCAGCAGCAGTCACAAAAAAATTCTCAAGCAGCCGATGAGAAAATGCAGTTGCGAGATGAGAAGATGCAGCAGCAGTTACAACAAAATGCTGAATCCGTCGAAAAGAGTGTTGCATCCGTTAAGATAATTTACAGCAGAGTGCAATACGACTTACTCAGCTAGTGGAAAAGAACACACAACAGATGAAAGAAATGTCAGAGATGGTAGACAGGAAGGCTTGTGAAATGGAGATACGGCAAGAATCGTTTGAAAAATCTGTAGTACAAAGGAAGAACGAATTTAAGCAACAAATAGAGCAAAGAATTCACCTACTAGAGGAAGGTGCATTGCCTGTGTCAGCTTTATCCTCAATAAAACTGAAGCCTCCGACCTATAATGGATCCACGACATTTAGTGTCTTCAGAATGCTGTTTGAGACTACCGGTAGTACAAATGGTTGGAGTGCTCGCGAAAAAGTTACTGCATTAACCGTTTCGTTGAAAGGTGCTGCTGCTGATGTACTTAAAACTATCTCAGAAAGTGAGTGAGACTGCTATGAAAGGGAAATGAATGCCGTTCAGCGCAAGTATGGTAGTGAACATAGGAATCAGATGTACCAAGTAGAGCTGTGAGTCTCTTCAACAGTTTGCGGCGGAAGTGGAACGGTTGGCTCACCTTGCCTACCCAGGAGAAATTACTGAGAGGTGTATGATGCACACATTCGTATATGGCATTCGCGATGCGGAGATAAAGCGTTCTGCGATAACTAATCCGAAAGCTACCTATATGGACACAGTAGCTAGCGCTTTAACTTCAGAGACAGCAGCCTTGGTGTGCCAGCCAGTATACAGAGCCCGTCAGGTACACTTCGAAAGCGGACAAATTTTCACGGGCAAATGCTTTACTTGCGTAGAGGTCGAACACTTGGCTCGAAATTGTCAGTCGAGACGGAAACGTTCTACATCACGCTCGCCAGTAAGACCGCCAAAGCAAGTCAGATTCCAAAATAGGGAATCAGAAAATGTTGATATGCCGTCGACAAACTAGATGGAGTCAGTCACGAGGGGCATGATCTGACTCCCACAACATGTAACCCCAGAATCTTCGTTTCTCAGGTGGCACGGAAAATCAACAACCTAACTGTCGACAGTGTAATAAATGGAAGAAAAATCGTGGTAACATTGGATACGGGCGCATCACATTCCATAATTAGAAGGGATCTCGTTCGGGGAATCGAGACGCTACTGGGAATAAGATTGCGTACGGCAACTGGAGATGATGCACCGGTACTGGGAAAAGTTACACAAAAAATCACTATCGGCACCACAACAGTGGCGAACGAGTTTTTAGTTGCGGCTATTGTGGACAAATTAATCTTAGGTGTGGATTTTATGATTCGGAATGGATTCACCCTAGATTTGAAAACCCGAATGTTGAAATATGCGAACACCGAAATACCGTTATTCGTTGGTGAGGATAAGTATGGAGCTTTACGATAAGCCATTGTATCGCGGCGGATAAAAATTCCACCAAAGTCAGAGGCAGTTATATGGGCCAAAATGGGCGGAGATGTTGAGAAGCACAAGAGAAAAAGTGGTCAATGTTTCAAATGCCGCTAGAATCATAGAGGAACGACAAGTAATTGGAAATTGCCAGGCAATTTCGGCAATTGTAAACTGCGAGAAGCAACCGCGAGACATGAAAAGTAAGATACGAGCTAATAAAAAGGTACAGGACGATCAGACGAAAGAATAGAGAATAGAGTTATCCACATAATAGAGTAAAACAGCCAGACAACTTTTGGAAACATACTAGTATTTGTCAGTATTTGCTGAAAAGGGTAAAAATGTGGACAGAACAAATATTGTAAAACCACAATCAACTCTGGTGATCCCAAGCTCATTCGTCAAGTGTCTAGAAGAGTACCTCTGGCAAAGAGAGAAGAGGTGCAAATATTGCTGAAGACAATGCATCAGAGCAATGTCATTGTGCCATCAGGAAGTTCCTGGAGTTCTCCCGTGGTATTAGTCAAGAAGATGGATGGCTCCACACGTTTCTGTGTAGATTATCGGAAACTTAATGAGGTAACGAAGAAAGATAGTTTTCCATTACCTAGCATCCTTGGACACATTTTCTAGTTCAAATTAGTTCTCAACATTCGATTTACAAATCGGATATTGGCTAGTGGCAGTAGACGAAGAAGACAAAGAAAGAACATGATTCAGTGCCGCATGGACTATGGCAATTTTGGGTGGCGCCAATGGAACATGTGCTAAAGGGCCTCCACTGGAAAGCTTGTCTGGTGTACCTTGATGACTTCATCATTATGGGAAAGGCTTTCGAAGACCACTTGAGGAATTTGGAAGAAGTATTGATGCGATTAGGAGCTTCAGGTTTGAAGCTGAGCGCAAAGAAATGCTCGTTATTCAAGAAATAAGTTCCTTGGACATGAAGTCACATCTGAAGGAGTACACACAGATCCAGATAAGATAGACTCAGTACGGGATTGGCCATGACCAACTAGTTTGCATGAGCTGCGCAGCTTCTTGGATCTTCGCACCTATTAAAGACGCTTTGTTCCAAGCTTTGCAGACGTGGCTGGTAGTCTGCATGAATTAACGAGGAACTCTCGTCCTTTTAAGAGGAAAAACGAACAGGAGAAGGCATTCAAGAGATTGAGAAATAACTTTTGTGTACAGCTCCGATCCTTGTTATCCAATTACTGGCGAAACATTTATTTTGGACACAGATGCAAGTGGCTTTGTGATTGGAGGTGTCCTATCGCATGAAAGAGTAATAGCCTACTTCAGCAAGATCTTATCAAAGCCTGAGCGAAATTACTGTGTAACACGGAGAGAACTTTTGGCGGTTATGCAGTGCGTGAAGCAATTTAACAAGTACTTGTACGGACAAAAGTTCTTGTTGAGAACGCATCACGCTGCTCTGCTCTGGCTATTACAGTTCAAAAATCCCGAAGGTCAGGCTGCGAGAAGGATTGAGAGACTCCAAAGCTACGATTTCACAATAGAACATCGCAGAGGCGGAAGCCACGCGAATGCTGACGCATTATCACGACGTCCTTGCAGTATGGAATGTAAGCACTGTTCTAAAGCTGAAGGGAAAGAAGGAGTAGTCGATGTGCGCTTAATGTCTGTTTTACCAGACGAAGGATGGACAGCAGAAAAAATAAAAGAAGAACAACGAAATGACCCAGAATTGGCAAAAATCGTGTCAAGTAAGAGGAAGAAGGAAACGACCAGAATGGAGTGAAACTCGACCGAAAGTCTCATAACTAACGCATATTGGGCTCAATGAAATAGCTTAAAGTTGCAAGATGAATGCCTATTCCGCCTATGGGAGAGCGAACATGGAAAAACCACGAAAAACTTGATTGTGGTAGCCAAGCCAAGAATAAGCGAAATTCTCAAGGAATACCATAGTGGGCCTAGCGGAGGACATTTGGTAATAACAAAAACAGTCGAGAAAATTAAAACACGATTTTATTGGGTTGGTTGCCAGCAATCGGTAGTTGATTGGATTAGTGCTTGTGAAAGGTGTGCAGCTGCCAAGGGACCGAGCCGTCGCAGTCAGATGAAAATGAATTTATACAACGTGGGAGCGCCATTTGAGCGTATTGCAATGGACATAGCAGGTCCTTTTCCAATTAGTGATTCCGGCAACAAATATGTTCTCGTCGTAATCGACTATTTTCGTAAATGGCCAGAAGTATATCCCATCCCCGATCAAGATACTAAGACCGTTGCAGATGCATTTATCAATAATTGGGCCTGCAGATTCGGAGCTCCCCTCGAGTTGCACTCGGATCAAGGAAGAAATGTCGAGTCAACGATATTCAGGGAAATGAGTGAATTGATGGGCATATGCTAAACTCGCACAACCTCTTTACTCCCGCAATCCGATGGAATGGTTGAAAGATTTAATCGTACGCTTGAGGAATACCTAAGGAAAGTCGTGGACAGAAACCAGAAAGATTGGGACCAACACATACCCCTGTTCCTAATGGCATACCGATCGGCAACTCACGATACAACATTTACAACACCAGCTACCAGCTAAGGCTATTTTCGGTTGTGACATAAGATCACCTGCAGATCTGAAATTCGGTACTCAACTACGGAAGTTTCGTGTAGCAATTATGTAGCTGACAAACGAAGACAGTTGAATGAAATTCATGGAAACATCAGAAAGCGTACACAACTGATGAGTGATAAAATGAAATCCAGATATGATGTACGAGCAAACCCTAAGGGATTTCAGGAAGGGCAGCTAGTTATGCTTCATTATCCGCAAAAGAAAAAGGGACTATCGCCAAAACTGCAAACACACTGGGAAGGGCCTTATAAGGCGATAAAGCGGATCAACGATGTAGTATACCGCATCCAGTTGGCGAGAAATGTCAGAAGCAAATTGAAAGTCGTTCATCTCCTTATAAAGGTTGCAGTACTATCCTTGGTCGGCACAAACAAGATTAAGCGGAGGGCAGTGAAACGTGATTGCATACTTTTAGGATTCCATCTCGAGTTTGAGAATGAGTGCACCACCCTGTGTGTTTATAAGTCAAGACACGAAGAGATAGTGGTGCAAAGAATGTGCTCGAAAATAAAAACTTCTTTCGAGGTGTATATAAGATTCTAGAAAGATCCAGAAATTTCTACACTAAAATTCCCCCCACCATTCGAAGCTATAAAAACCACTACACTATTCAAAGTCGAACACAGTTAAGCAGAAATCGTAACAGTGTGTACATCGTGCATTATAATCGAAGCAGCAGTATTTTAAATTGTGATTTTGTAAAGTGATGAAATTAATTATTAAATAAAGTGATTAACGAATTGTGAAATAAAGTGCAAATTGTAATAAAGTAAACTTTAAGCCTAATATTAAGTGTGTAAATTGCAATAATTAAATATAAAGTTAGCTATTTTAATTTAACCAGCGATTGTTTGATTACTACACAATGGTGCGAATCCGAGTACAGAGAGTTAGAGTAAATTGTCAAGAGGGCGATTTCGTAACAATTGGTGTCAGAATTGTGATTGTGTATCTGTAATAAAAAATGGTTAAATTTTAAATACTGAGATTGGAGCAGCTCAAGAAGGAGCTTGAGCGCTTAAATTTACAAACACAAGGGCTTAAAGCGGAGTTGCAGGTGCGATTAAGAACCGCTTTAGAGGAGCATGGTATAGACGTCGATGAGCATGAATTCCAATGTGAAGAGCCAACGACATCTCGACACGAAGAAACACCGCAAGAAACTAACACGGGTAACTTTGACATGAGTGCACTTATCGGGGTAATACAGATGCTGCTACAACAAAGTGCTGAAGCAGCCGAAGAGAGGATGCAGCAGCAGTCACAAAAAAATTCTCAAGCAGCCGATGAGAAAATGCAGTTGCGAGATGAGAAGATGCAGCAGCAGTTACAACAAAATGCTGAATCCGTCGAAAAGAGTGTTGCATCCGTTAAGATCAGTTACAGCAGAGTGCAATACGACTTACTCAGCTAGTGGAAAAGAACACACAACAGATGAAAGAAATGTCAGAGATGGTAGACAGGAAGGCTTGTGAAATGGAGGTACGGCAAGAATCGTTTGAAAAATCTGTAGTACAAAGGAAGAACGAATTTAAGCAACAAATAGAGCAAAGAATTCACCTACTAGAGGAAGATGCATTGCCTGTGTCAGCTTTATCCTCAATAAAACTGAAGCCTCCGACCTATGATGGATCCACGACATTTAGTGTCTTCAGAATGCAGTTTGAGACTACCGCTAGTACAAATGGTTGGAGTGCTCGCGAAAAAGTTACTGCATTAACCGTTTCGTTGAAAGGTGCTGCTGCTGATGTACTTAAAACTATCTCAGAAAGTGAGTGAGACTGCTATGAAAGCGAAATGAATGCCGTTCAGCGCAAGTATGGTAGTGAACATAGGAATCAGATGTACCAAGTAGAGCTGTGAGTCTCTTCAACAGTTTGCGGCGGAAGTGGAACGGTTGGCTCACCTTGCCTACCCAGGAGAAATTACTGAGAGGTGTATGATGCACACATTCGTATATGGCATTCGCGATGCGGAGATAAAGCGTTCTGCGATAACTAATCCGAAAGCTACCTATATGGAGACAGTAGCTAGCGCTTTAACTTCAGAGACAGCAGCCTTGGTGTGCCAGCCAGTATACAGAGCCCGTCAGGTACACTTCGAAAGCGGACAAATTTTCACGGGCAAATGCTTTACTTGCGTAGAGGTCGAACACTTGGCTCGAAATTGTCAGTCGAGACGGAAACGTTCTACATCACGCTCGCCAGTAAGACCGCCAAAGCAAGTCAGATTCCAAAATAGGGAATCAGAAAATGTTGATATGCCGTCGACAAACTAGATGGAGTCAGTCACGAGGGGCATGATCTGACTCCCACAACATGTAACCCCAGAATCTTCGTTTCTCAGGTGGCACGGAAAATCAACAACCTAACTGTCGACAGTGTAATAAATGGAAGAAAAATCGTGGTAACATTGGATACGGGCGCATCACATTCCATAATTAGAAGGGATCTCGTTCGGGGAATCGAGACGCTACTGGGAATAAGATTGCGTACGGCAACTGGAGATGATGCACCGGTACTGGGAAAAGTTACACAAAAAATCACTATCGGCACCACAACAGTGGCGAACGAGTTTGTAGTTGCGGCTATTGTGGACAAATTAATCTTAGGTGTGGATTTTATGATTCGGAATGGATTCACCCTAGATTTGAAAACCCGAATGTTGAAATATGCGAACACCGAAATACCGTTATTCGTTGGTGAGGATAAGTATGGAGCTTTACGATAAGCCATTGTATCGCGGCGGATAAAAATTCCACCAAAGTCAGAGGCAGTTATATGGGCCAAAATGGGCGGAGATGCTGAGAAGCACAAGAGAAAAAGTGGTCAATGTTTCAAATGCCGCTAGAATCATAGAGGAACGACAAGTAATTGGAAATTGCCAGGCAATTTCGGCAATTGTAAACTGCGAGAAGCAACCGCGAGACATGAAAAGTAAGATACGAGCTAATAAAAAGGTACAGGACGATCAGACGAAAGAATAGAGAATAGAGTTATCCACATAATAGAGTAAAACAGCCAGACAACTTTTGGAAACATACTAGTATTTGTCAGTATTTGCTGAAAAGGGTAAAAATGTGGACAGAACAAATATTGTAAAACCACAATCAACTCTGGTGATCCCAAGCTCATTCGTCAAGTGTCTAGAAGAGTACCTCTGGCAAAGAGAGAAGAGGTGCAAATATTGCTGAAGACAATGCATCAGAGCAATGTCATTGTGCCATCAGGAAGTTCCTGGAGTTCTCCCGTGGTATTAGTCAAGAAGATGGATGGCTCCACACGTTTCTGTGTAGATTATCGGAAACTTAATGAGGTAACGAAGAAAGATAGTTTTCCATTACCTAGCATCCTTGGACACATTTTCTAGTTCAAATTAGTTCTCAACATTCGATTTACAAATCGGATATTGGCTAGTGGCAGTAGACGAAGAAGACAAAGAAAGAACATGATTCAGTGCCGCATGGACTATGGCAATTTTGGGTGACGCCAATGGAACATGTGCTAAAGGGCCTCCACTGGAAAGCTTGTCTGGTGTACCTTGATGACTTCATCATTATGGGAAAGGCTTTCGAAGACCACTTGAGGAATTTGGAAGAAGTATTGATGCGATTAGGAGCTTCAGGTTTGAAGCTGAGCGCAAAGAAATGCTCGTTATTCAAGAAATAAGTTCCTTGGACATGAAGTCACATCTGAAGGAGTACACACAGATCCAGATAAGATAGACTCAGTACGGGATTGGCCATGACCAACTAGTTTGCATGAGCTGCGCAGCTTCTTGGATCTTCGCACCTATTAAAGACGCTTTGTTCCAAGCTTTGCAGACGTGGCTGGTAGTCTGCATGAATTAACGAGGAACTCTCGTCCTTTTAAGAGGAAAAACGAACAGGAGAAGGCATTCAAGAGATTGAGAAATAACTTTTGTGTACAGCTCCGATCCTTGTTATCCAATTACTGGCGAAACATTTATTTTGGACACAGATGCAAGTGGCTTTGTGATTGGAGGTGTCCTATCGCATGAAAGAGTAATAGCCTACTTCAGCAAGATCTTATCAAAGCCTGAGCGAAATTACTGTGTAACACGGAGAGAACTTTTGGCGGTTATGCAGTGCGTGAAGCAATTTAACAAGTACTTGTACGGACAAAAGTTCTTGTTGAGAACGCATCACGCTGCTCTGCTCTGGCTATTACAGTTCAAAAATCCCGAAGGTCAGGCTGCGAGAAGGATTGAGAGACTCCAAAGCTACGATTTCACAATAGAACATCGCAGAGGCGGAAGCCACGCGAATGCTGACGCATTATCACGACGTCCTTGCAGTATGGAATGTAAGCACTGTTCTAAAGCTGAAGGGAAAGAAGGAGTAGTCGATGTGCGCTTAATGTCTGTTTTACCAGACGAAGGATGGACAGCAGAAAAAATAAAAGAAGAACAACGAAATGACCCAGAATTGGCAAAAATCGTGTCAAGTAAGAGGAAGAAGGAAACGACCAGAATGGAGTGAAACTCGACCGAAAGTCTCATAACTAACGCATATTGGGCTCAATGAAATAGCTTAAAGTTGCAAGATGAATGCCTATTCCGCCTATGGGAGAGCGAACATGGAAAAACCACGAAAAACTTGATTGTGGTAGCCAAGCCAAGAATAAGCGAAATTCTCAAGGAATACCATAGTGGGCCTAGCGGAGGACATTTGGTAATAACAAAAACAGTCGAGAAAATTAAAACACGATTTTATTGGGATGGTTGCCAGCAATCGGTAGTTGATTGGATTAGTGCTTGTGAAAGGTGTGCAGCTGCCAAGGGACCGAGCCGTCGCAGTCAGATGAAAATGAATTTATACAACGTGGGAGCGCCATTTGAGCGTATTGCAATGGACATAGCAGGTCCTTTTCCAATTAGTGATTCCGGCAACAAATATGTTCTCGTCGTAATCGACTATTTTCGTAAATGGCCAGAAGTATATCCCATCCCCGATCAAGATACTAAGACCGTTGCAGATGCATTTATCAATAATTGGGCCTGCAGATTCGGAGCTCCCCTCGAGTTGCACTCGGATCAAGGAAGAAATGTCGAGTCAACGATATTCAGGGAAATGAGTGAATTGATGGGCATATGCTAAACTCGCACAACCTCTTTACTCCCGCAATCCGATGGAATGGTTGAAAGATTTAATCGTACGCTTGAGGAATACCTAAGGAAAGTCGTGGACAGAAACCAGAAAGATTGGGACCAACACATACCCCTGTTCCTAATGGCATACCGATCGGCAACTCACGATACAACATTTACAACACCAGCTACCAGCTAAGGCTATTTTCGGTTGTGACATAAGATCACCTGCAGATCTGAAATTCGGTACTCAACTACGGAAGTTTCGTGTAGCAATTATGTAGCTGACAAACGAAGACAGTTGAATGAAATTCATGGAAACATCAGAAAGCGTACACAACTGATGAGTGATAAAATGAAATCCAGATATGATGTACGAGCAAACCCTAAGGGATTTCAGGAAGGGCAGCTAGTTATGCTTCATTATCCGCAAAAGAAAAAGGGACTATCGCCAAAACTGCAAACACACTGGGAAGGGCCTTATAAGGCGATAAAGCGGATCAACGATGTAGTATACCGCATAAAGTTGGCCAGTTGTCAGAAGCAAATTGAAAGTCGTTCATTAGGAGAGGCTATCTCCTTATAAAGGTTGCAGTACTATCCTTTGTCGGCACAAAGAAGATTAAGCGGAGGGCAGTGAAACGTGATTGCATACTTTTAGGATTCCATCTCGAGTTTGAGAATGAGTGCACCACCCTGTGTGTTTATAAGTCAAGACACGAAGAGATATTGGTGCAAAGAATGTTCTCGAAAATAAAAACTTCTTTCGAGGTGTATATAAGATTCTAGAAAGATCCAGAAATTTCTACACTATTCTTCCTCAACCATTCGAAGCTATAAAAACCACTACACTATTCAAAGTCGAACACAGTTAAGCAGAAATCGTAACAGTGTGTACATCGTGCATTATAATGGAAGCAGCAGTATTTTAAATTGTGATTTTGTAAAGTGATGAAATTAATTATTAAATAAAGTGATTAACGAATTGTGAAATAAAGTGCAAATTGTAATAAAGTAAACTTTAAGCCTAATATTAAGTGTGTAAATTGCAATAATTAAATAAAGTTAGCTATTTTAATTTAACCAGCGATTGTTTGATTACTATACAATCTAGTCGTGCGAATCCGAGTACAGAGAGTTAGAGTAAATTGTCAAGAGGGCGATTTCGTAACAATTGGTGTCAGAATTGTGATTGTGTATCTGTAATAAAAAATGGTTAAATTTGAAAAACTGAGATTGGAGCAGCTCAAGAAGGAGCTTGAGCGCTTAAATTTAAAAACACAAGGGCTTAAAGCGGAGTTGCAGGTGCGATTAAGAACCGCTTTAGAGGAGCATGGTATAGACGTCGATGAGCATGAATTCCAATGTGAAGATGCAACGACATCTCGACACGAAGAAACACCGCAAGAAACTAACACGGGTAACTTTGACATGAGTGCACTTATCGGGGTAATACAGATGCTGCTACAACAAAGTGCTGAAGCAGCCGAAGAGAGGATGCAGCAGCAGTCACAAAAAAATTCTCAAGCAGCCGATGAGAAAATGCATTTGCGAGATGAGAAGATGCAGCAGCAGTTACAACAAAATGCTGAATCCGTCGAAAAGAGTGTTGCATCCGTTAAGATCATTTACAGCAGAGTGCAATACGACTTACTCAGCTAGTGGAAAAGAACACACAACAGATGAAAGAAATGTCAGAGATGGTAGACAGGAAGGCTTGTGAAATGGAGATACGGCAAGAATCGTTTGAAAAATCTGTAGTACAAAGGAAGAACGAATTTAAGCAACAAATAGAGCAAAGAATTCACCTACTAGAGGAAGGTGCATTGCCTGTGTCAGCTTTATCCTCAATAAACCTGAAGCCTCCGACCTATAATGGATCCACGACATTTAGTGTCTTCAGAATGCAGTTTGAGACTACCGCTAGTACAAATGGTTGGAGTGCTCGCGAAAAAGTTACTGCATTAACCGTTTCGTTGAAAGGTGCTGCTGCTGATGTACTTAAAACTATCTCAGAAAGTGAGTGAGACTGCTATGAAAGGGAAATGAATGCCGTTCAGCGCAAGTATGGTAGTGAACATAGGAATCAGATGTACCAAGTAGAGCTGTGAGTCTCTTCAACAGTTTGCGGCGGAAGTGGAACGGTTGGCTCATCTTGCCTACCCAGGAGAAATTACTGAGAGGTGTATGATGCACACATTCGTATATGGCATTCGCGATGCGGAGATAAAGCGTTCTGCGATAACTAATCCGAAAGCTACATATATGGAGACAGTACCTAGGGCTTTAACTTCAGAGACAGCAGCCTTGGTGTGCCAGCCAGTATACAGAGCCCGTCAGGTACACTTCAAAAGCGGACAAAGTTTCATGGGCAAATGCTTTACTTGCGTAGAGGTCGAACACATGGCTCGAAATTGTCAGTCGAGAGGGAAACGTTCTACATCACGCTCGCCGGTAAGACCGCCAAAGCAAGTCAGATTCCAAAATAGGGAATCAGAAAATGTTGATAAGCCGTCGACAAACTAGATGGAGTCAGTCTCGAGGGGCATGATCTGACTCCCACAACATGTAACCCCAGAATCTTCGTTTCTCAGGTGGCACGGAAAATCAACAACCTAACTGTCAACAGTGTAATAAATGGAAGGAAAATCGTGGTAACATTGGATACGGGCGCATCACATTCCATAATTAGAAGGGATCTCGTTCGGGGAATCGAGACGCTACTGGGAATAAGATTGCGTACGGCAACTGGAGATGATGCACCGGTACTGGGAAAAGTTACACAGCAAATCACTATCGGCATCACAACAGTGACGAACGAGTTTGTAGTTGCGGATATTGTGGACGAATTAATCTTAGGTGTGGATTTTATGATTCGGAATGGATTCACCCTAGATTTGAAAACCCGAATGTTGAAATATGCGAACACCGAAATACCGTTATCCGTTGGTGAGGATAAGTATGGAGGTTTACGACAAGCCATTGTATCGCGGCGGATAAAAATTTCACCAAAGTCAGAGGCAGTTATATGGGCCAAAATGGGCGGAGATGCTGAGAAGCACAAGAGAAAAAGTGGTCAATGTTTCAAATGCCGCTAGAATCATAGAGGAACGACAAGTAATTGGAAATTGCCAGGCAATTTCGGCAATTGTAAACTGCGAGAAGCAACCGCGAGACATGAAAAGTAAGATACGAGCTAATAAAAAGGTACAGGACGATCAGACGAAAGAATAGAGAATAGAGTTATCCACATAATAGAGTAAAACAGC
Organism: Clusia tigrina; assembly: GCA_920105625.2. NCBI lineage: Eukaryota > Metazoa > Arthropoda > Insecta > Diptera > Clusiidae > Clusia > Clusia tigrina. Next base: position 49,027,976 of record OV050032.1, on the reverse strand, counting down.
CAGACAACTTTTGGAAACATACGAGTATTTGTCAGTATTTGCTGAAAAGGGTAAAAATGTAGACAGAACAAATATTGTAAAACCACAATCAGCTCTGGTGATCCCAAGCTCATTCGTCAAGTGTCTAGAAGAGTACCTCTGGCAAAGAGAGAAGAGGTGCAAATATTGCTGAAGACAATGCATCAGAGCAATGTCATTGTGCCATCAGGAAGTTCCTGGAGTTCTCCCGTGATATTAGTCAAGAAGAAGGATGGCTCCACACGTTTCTGTGTAGATTATCGGAAACTTAATGAGGTAACGAAGAAAGATAGTTTTCCATTACCTCGCATCCTTGGACACATTTTCTAGTTCAAATTAGTTCTCAACATTCGATTTACAAATCGGATATTGGCTAGTGGCAGTAGACGAAGAAGACAAAGAAAGAACATGATTCAGTGCCGCATGGACTATGGCAATTTTGGGTGACGCCAATGGAACATGTGCTAAAGGGCCTCCACTGGAAAGCTTGTCTGGTGTACCTAGATGACTTCATCATTATGGGAAAGGCTTTCGAAGACCACTTGAGGAATTTGGAAGAAGTATTGATGCGATTAGGAGCTTCAGGTTTGAAGCTGAGCGCAAAGAAATGCTCGTTATTCAAGAAATAAGTTCCTTGTACATGAAGTCACATCTGAAGGAGTACACACAGATCCAGATAAGATAGACTCAGTACGGGATTGGCCATGACCAACTAGTTTGCATGAGCTGCGCAGCTTCTTGGATCTTCGCACCTATTACAGACGCTTTGTTCCAAGCTTTGCAGACGTGGCTGGTAGTCTGCATGAATTAACGAGGAACTATCGTCCTTTTAAGAGGAAAAAAGAACAGGAGAAGGCATTCAAGAGATTGAGAAATAACTTTTGTGTACAGCTCCGATCCTTGTTATCCAATTCCTGGCGAAACATTTATTTTGGACACAGATGCAAGTGGCTTTGTGATTGGAGGTGTCCTATCGCATGAAAGAGTAATAGCCTACTTCAGCAAGATCTTATCAAAGCCTGAGCGAAATTACTGTGTAACACGGAGAGAACTTTTGGCGGTTATGCAGTGCGTGAAGCAATTTAACAAGTACTTGTATGGACAAAAGTTCTTGTTGAGAACGCATCACGCTGCTCTGCTCTGGCTATTACAGTTCAAAAATCCCGAAGGTCAGGCTGCGAGAAGGATTGAGAGACTCCAAAGCTACGATTTCACAATAGAACATCGCAGAGGCGGAAGCCACGCGAATGCTGACGCATTATCACGACGTCCTTGCAGTATGGAATGTAAGCACTGTTCTAAAGCTGAAGGAAAAGAAGGAGTAGTCGATGTAGTGCGCTTAATGTCTGTTTTACCAGACGAAGGATGGACAGCAGAATAAATAAAAGAAGAACAACGAAATGACCCAGAATTGGCAAAAATCGTGTCAAGTAAGAGGAAGAAGGAAACGACCAGAATGGAGAGAAACTCGACCGAAAGTCTTATAACTAACGCATATTGGGCTCAATGAAATAGCTTAAAGTTGCAAGATGAATGCCTATTCCGCCTATGGGAGAGCGAACATGGAAAAACCACGAAAAACTTGATTGTGGTAGCCAAGCCAAGAATAAGCGAAATTCTCAAGGAATACCACAGTGGGCCTAGCGGAGGACATTTGGGAATAACAAAAACAGTCGAGAAAATTAAAACACGATTTTATTGGGTTGGTTGCCAGCAATCGCTAGTTGATTGGATTAGTGCTTGTGAAAGGTGTGCAGCTTCCAAGGGACCGAGCCGTCGCAGTCAGGGGAAAATACATTTATACAACGTGGGAGCGCCATTTGAGCGTATTGCAATGGACATAGCAGGTCTTTTTCCAATTAGTGATTCCGGCAACAAATATGTTCTCGTCGTAATCGACTATTTTAGTAAATGGCCAGAAGTATATCCCATCCCCGATCAAGAAGCTAAGACCGTTGCAGATTCATTTATCAATAATTGGGCCTGCAGATTCGGAGCTCCCCTCGAGTTGCACTCGGATCAAGGAAGAAATTTCGAGTCAACGATATTCAGGGAAATGAGTGAATTGATGGGCATATGCTAAACTCGCACAAACTCTTTACTCCCGCAATCCGATGGAATGGTTGAAAGATTTAATCGTACGCTTCAGGAATACCTAAAGAAAGTCGTGGACAGAAACCAGAAAGATTGGGCCAACACATACCCCTGTTCCTATGGCATACCGATCGGCAACTCACGATACAACATTTACAACACCAGCTACCAGCTAAGGCTATTTTCGGTTGTGACATAAGATCACCTGCAGATCTGAAATTCGGTGGATACTCAACTACGGAAGTTTCGTGTAGCAATTATGTAGCTGACAAACGAAGACAGTTGAATGAAATTCATGGAAACATCAGAAAGCGCACACAACTGATGAGTGATAAAATGAAAGCCAGATATGATGTACGAGCAAACCCTAAGGGATTTCAGGAAGGGCAGCTAGTTATGCTTCATTATCCGCAAAAGAAAAAGGGACTATCGCCAAAACTGCAAACACACTGGGAAGTGCCTTATAAGGTGATAAAGCGGATCAACGATGTAGTATACCGCATCCAGTTGGCGAGAAATGTCAGAAGCAAATTGAAAGTCGTTCATTAGGAGAGGCTATCTCCTTATAAAGGTTGCAGTACTATCCTTGGTCGGCACAAACAAGATTAAGCGGAGGGCAGTGAAACGTGATTGCATACTTTTAGGATTCCATCTCGAGTTTGAGAATGAGTGCACCACCCTGTGTGTTTATAAGTCAAGACACGAAGAGATAGTGGTGCAAAGAATGTGCTCGAAAATAAAAACTTCTTTCGAGGTGTATATAAGATTCTAGAAAGATCCAGAAATTTCTACACTATTCTCCCTCAACCATTCGAAGCTATAAAAACCACTACACTATTCAAAGTCGAACACAGTTAAGCAGAAATCGTAACAGTGTGTACATCGTGCATTATAATCGAAGCAGCAGTATTTTAAATTGTGATTTTGTAAAGTGATGAAATTAATTATTAAATAAAGTGATTAACGAATTGTGAAATAAAGTGCAAATTGTAATAAAGTAAACTTTAAGCCTAATATTAAGTGTGTAAATTGCAATAATTAAATAAAGTTAGTTATTTTAATTTAACCAGCGATTGTTTGATTACTACACAATGGTGCGAATCCGAGTACAGAGAGTTAGAGTAAATTGTCAAGAGGGCGATTTCGTAACAATTGGTGTCAGAAGTGTGATTGTGTATCTGTAATAAAAAATGGTTAAATTTGAAAAACTGAGATTGGAGCAGCTCAAGACGGAGCTTGAGCGCTTAAATTTACAAACACAAGGACTTAAAGCGGAGTTGCAGGTGCGATTAAGATCCGCTTTAGAGGAGCATTGTATAGACGTCGATGAGCATGAATTCCAATGTGAAGTGCCAACGACATCTCGATACGAAGAAACACCGCAAGAAACTAACACGGGTAACTTTGACATGAGTGCACTTATCGGGGTAATACAGATGCTGCTACAACAAAGTGCTGAAGCAGCCGAAGAGAGGATGCAGCAGCAGTTACAAAAAAATTCTCAAGCAGCCGATGAGAAAATGCAGTTGCGAGATGAGAAGATGCAGCAGCAGTTACAACAAAATGCTGAATCCGTCGAAAAGAGTGTTGCATCCGTTAAGATCAGTTACAGCAGAGTGCAATACGACTTACTCAGCTAGTGGAAAAGAACACACAACAGATGAAAGAAATGTCAGAGATGGTAGACAGGAAGGTTTGTGAAATGGAGATACGGCAAGAATCGTTTGGAAAATCTGTAATACAAAGGAAGAACGAATTTAAGCTACAAATAGAGCAAAGAATTCACCTACTGCATTGCCTGTGTCAGCTTTATCCTCAATAAAACTGAAGCCTCCGACCTATGATGGATCCACGACATTAAGTGTCTTCAGATTGCAGTTTGAGACTACCGGTAGTACAAATGGTTGGAGTGCTCGCGAAAAAGTTACTGCATTAACCGTTTCGTTGAAAGGTGCTGCTGCTGATGTACTTAAAACTATCTCAGAAAGTGAGTGAGACTACTATGAAAGCGAAATAAATGCCGTTCAGCGCAAGTATGGTAGTGAACATAGGAATCAGATGTACCAAGTAGAGCTGTGAGTCTCTTCAACAGTTTGCGGCGGAAGTGGAACGGTTGGCTCATCTTGCCTACCCAGGAGAAATTACTGAGAGGTGTATGATGCACACATTCGTATATGGCATTCGCGATGCGGAGATAAAGCGTTCTGCGATAACTAATCCGAAAGCTACCTATATGGAAACAGTAGCTAGCGCTCTAACTTCAGAGACAGCAGCCTTGGTGTGCCAGCCAGTATACAGAGCCCGTCAGGTACACTTCGAAAGCGGACAAAGTTTCACGGGCAAATGCTTTACTTGCGTAGAGTTCGAACACATGGCTCGAAATTGTCAGTCGAGACGGAAACGTTCTACATCACGCTCGCCAGTAAGACCGCCAAAGCAAGTCAGATTCCAAAATAGGGAATCAGAAAATGTTGATAAGCCGTCGACAAACTAGATGGAGTCAGTCTCGAGGGGCATGATCTGACTCCCACAACATGTAACCCCAGAATCTTCGTTTCTCAGGTGGCACGGAAAATCAACAACCTAACTGTCGACAGTGTAATAAATGGAAGAAAAATCGTGGTAACATTGGATACGGGCGCATCACATTCCATAATTAGAAGGGATCTCGTTCGGGGAATCGAGACGCTACTGGGAATAAGATTGCGTACGGCAACTGGAGATGATGCACCGGTACTGGGAAAAGTTACACAGAAAATCACTATCGGCACCACAGCAGTGACGAACGAGTTTGTAGTTGCGGATATTGTGGACGAATTAATCTTAGGTGTGGATTTTATGATTCGGAATGGATTCACCCTAGATTTGAAAACCCGAATGTTGAAATATGCGAACACCGAAATACCGTTATCCGTTGGTGAGGATAAGTATGGAGGTCTACGACAAGCCATTGTATCGCAGCGGACAAAAATTCCACCAAAGTCAGAGGCAGTTATATGGGCCAAAACTAACGGAGATGCTGAGAAGAACAAGTTATGGGTTGTGGAGACTGATGAACAATTTGCACTCGATGACATCATAATTGGAAAAACCCTCGTAGAAGAACAGCAGAACAGAATAGTGCCAGTAAGAGTGGTCAATCTTGCAAAAAAAAAAAATACCCCTAGAACCATAGAGAAAGGACAAGAAATTGGAAATTGCCAGGCAATTTCGGCAATTGTAAACTGTGAGAGCCAGCCGCGAGACACGAAAATTAAGATACCAGCTGAGAAAAAAGTACTCGACGATTTGACGAAAGAATGCAGTAAAGACTTATTCTAAGAGTAGTGGAAGACTGCCAGCCAACTTTTGGCAAGACATTGGTCAGTATTTGCTGAAAAGGGTAAAAACGAAGGCAGAACAAAGATGGTGAAACACACAATCAACACTGGTGATGCAAAACCCATTCGTCAAACATCAAGAAGAGTGCCTCTGGCAAAGAAAGAAGAGGTTAATGTGTTGCTGAAGGAAATGCATCAGATCAACGTCATTGAGCCATCAGCAAGCCCCTGGAGTTCTCCAGTGGTATTAGTCGAGAAGAAGGATGGCCCCACACGTTTCTGTGTGATTATCGGAAACTTAATGAGGTAACGAAGAAAGATTGATATCCATTACCTCGCATTGACGATACGTTCGACACATTTTCCGGTTCAAATTGGTTCTCAACGTGGCAGTAGACGATCACGACAAGGAAAAGACAGCATTCAGTGCCGGTGATGGATTATGGCAATTTTTGGCGATGCCATTCGGACTGTGTAATGCTCCAGCTAAATTTGAACGCTTAATGGAACATGTGCTAAAGGGTCTCCACTGGAAAACGTGTCTGGTGTACCTAGATGACATCATCGTTATGGGAAAGGGCTTCGAGGACCACTTGAAGAATTTGGAAGAAGTATTGATGCGATTAGGAGTTGAAGCTGAGCGCAAAGAAATGCTCGTTATTCAAGAAAGAAGTCAAGTACCTAGGACATAAAGTCACACCTGAAATAGTACATACAGATCCAGATAAGATAGACTCAGTAAGGGTGTGGCCAACACCAACTAGTTTGCATGAGCTACGCAGCTTCTTGGGTCTTTGCACATATTACAGACGCTTTGTTCCAAGCTTCGCAAACGTGGCTGGTAGTCTACATGCATTATCGTGGAAGAATTGTCCTTTTGAGTGGAAAAGCGAACAGGAGAAGGTATTCAACAGATTGAAGAGATATAGCCTACTTCAGCAAGATCTTATCAAAGCCAGAGCGAAATTATTGTGCAACACGGAGAGAACTTTTGGCGGTTATGCAGTGCGTGAAGCACTTTAACAAGTACTTGTATGGACAAAAGTTCTTGTTGAAAACGCATCACGCTGCTCTGCGCTGGCAATTACAGTTAAAAAATCCCGAAGGTCAGGTTGCGAGAAAGATTGAGAGACTCCAAAGCTACGATTTCACAATAGAACATCGCTGAGGCGGAAGCCACGCGAATGCTGACGCATTATCACGACGTCCTTGCAGTATGGAATTTAAGCACTGTTCTAAAGCTGAAGGGAAAGAAGGAGTAGTCGATGTGCGCTTAATGGCTGTTTTACCAGACGAAGGATGGACAGCAGAAAAAATAAAAGAAGAACAACGAAATGACCCAGAATTGGCAAAAATCCTGTCAAGTAAGAGGAAGAAGGAAACGACCAGAATGGAGTGAAATCTCGACCGAAAGTCTCATAACTTACGCATATTGGGGCTCAATGAAATAGCTTAAAGTTGCAAGTTGAATGCCTATTCCGCCTATGGAAGAGCGAACATTGAAAAACCACGAAAAACTTGATTGTGGTAGCCAAGCCAAGAATAAGCGAAATTCTCAAGGAATACCATAGTGGGCCTAGCGGAGGACATTTGGGAATAACAAAAACAGTCGAGAAAATTAAAACACGATTTTATTGGGTTGGTTGCCAGCAATCGGTAGTTGATTGGATTAGTGCTTGTGAAAGGTGTGCAGCTGCCAAGGGACCGAGCCGTCGCAGTCAGGGGAAAATGCATTTATACAACGTGGGAGCGCCATTTGAGCGTATTGCAATGGACATAGCAGGTCCTTTTCCAATTAGTGATTCCGGCAACTAATATGTTCTCGTCGTAATCGACTATTTTAGTAAATGGCCAGAAGTATATCCCATCCCCGATCAAGAAGCTAAGACCGTTGCAGATGTATTTATCAATAATTGGGCCTGCAGATTCGGAGCTCCCCTCGAGTTGCACTCGGATCAAGGAAGAAATGTCGAGTCAACGATATTCAGGGAAATGAGTGAATTGATGGGCATATGCTAAACTCGCACAACCTCTTTACTCCCGCAATCCGATGGAATGGTTGAAAGATTTAATCGTACGCTTGAGGAATACCTAAGGAAAGTCGTGGACAGAAACCAGAAAGATTGGGACCAACACATACCCCTGTTCCTAATGGCATACCGATCGGCAACTCACGATACAACATTTACAACACCAGCTAAGGCTATTTTCGGTTGTGACATAAGATCACCTGCAGATCTGAAATTCGGTGGCTACTCATCTACGGAAGTTTCGTGTAGCAATTATGTAGCTGACAAACGAAGACAGTTGAATGAAATTCATGGAAACAGCAGAAAGCGCACACAACTGATGAGTGATAAAATGAAAGCCAGATATGATGTACGAGCAAACCCTAAGGGATTTCAGGAAGGGCAGCTAGTTATGCTTCATTATCCGCAAAAGAAAAAGGCACTATCGCCAAAACTGCAAACACACTGGGTAGGGCCTTATAAGGCGATAAAGCGGATCAACGATGTAGTATACCGCATCCAGTTGGCGAGAAATGTCAGAAGCAAATTGAAAGTCGTTCATTAGAAGAGGCTATCTCCTTATAAAGGTTGCAGTACTATCCTTGGTCGGCACAAACAAGATTAAGCGGAGGGCAGTGAAACGTGATTGCATACTTTTAGGATTCCATCTCGAGTTTGAGAATGAGTGCACCACCCTGCGTGTTTATAAGTCAAGACACGAAGAGATAGTGGTGCAAAGAATGTTCTCGAAAATAAAAACTTCTTTAGAGGTGTATATAAGATTCTAGAAAGATCCAGAAATGTCTACACTATTCTCCCTCAACCATTCGAAGCTATAAAAACCACTACACTATTCAAAGTCGAACACAGTTAAGCAGAAATCGTAACAGAGTGTACATCGTGCATTATAATCGAAGCAGCAGTATTTTTAATTGATTGTGATTAACGAATTGTGAAATAAAGTGCAAATTGTAATAAAGTAAACTTTAAGCCTAATATTAAGTGTGTAAATTGCAATAATTAAATAAAGTTAGTTATTTAAATTTAACCAGCGATTGTTTGATTACTACACAATGGTGCGAATCTGAGTACAGAGAGTTAGAGTAAATTGTCAAGAGGGCGATTTCGTAACAATTGGTGTCTGAAGTGTGATTGTGTATCTGTAATAAAAAATTGTTAAATTTGAAAAACTGAGATTGGAGCAGCTCAAGAAGGAGCTTGAGCGCTTAAATTTACAAACACAAGGGCTTAAAGCGGAGTTGCAGGTGCGATTAAGAACCGCTTTAGAGGAGCATGGTATAGACGTCGATGAGCATGAATTCCAATGTGAAGAGCCAACGACATCTCGACACGAAGAAACACCGCAAGCAACTAAAACGGGTAACTTTGACAGGAGTGCACTTATCGGGGTAATACAGATGCTGCTACAACAAAATGCTGAAGCAGCCGAAGAGAGGATGCAGCAGCAGTCACAAAAAAATTCTCAAGCAGCCGATGAGAAAATGCAGTTGCGAGATGAGAAGATGCAGCAGCAGTTACAACAAAATGCTGAATCCGTCGAAAAGAGTGTTGCATCCGTTAAGATCAGTTACAGCAGAGTGCAATACGAGTTACTCAGCTAGTGGAAAAGAACACACAGCAGATGAAAGAAATGTCAGAGATGGTAGACAGGAAGGTTTGTGAAATGGAGATATGGCAAGAATCGTTTGAAAAATCTGTAGTACAAAGGAAGAACGAATTTAAGCAACAAATAGAGCAAAGAATTCACCTACTAGAGGAAGGTGCATTGCCTGTGTCAGCTTTATCCTCAATGAAACTGAAGCCTCCGACCTATGATGGATCCACGACATTTAGTGTCTTCAGAATGCAGTTTCAGACTACCGCTAGTACAAATGGTTGGAGTGCTCGCGAAAAAGTTACTGCATTAACCGTTTCGTTGAAAGGTGCTGCTGCTGATGTACTTAAAACTATCTCAGAAAGTGAGTGAGACTGCTATGAAAGCGAAATGAATGCCGTTCAGCGCAAGTATGGTAGTGAACATAGGAATCAGATGTACCAAGTAGAGCTGTGAGTCTCTTCAACAGTTTGCGGCGGAAGTGGAACGGTTGGCTCATCTTGCCTACCCAGGAGAAATTGCTGAGAGGTGTATGATGCACACATTCGTATATTGCATCCGCGATGCGGAGATAAAGCGTTCTGCGATAACTAATCCGAAAGCTACATATATGGAGACAGTACCTAGGGCTTTAACTTCAGAGACAGCAGCCTTGGTGTGCCAGCCAGTATACAGAGCCCGTCAGGTACACTTCGAAAGCGGACAAAGTTTCACGGGCAAATGCTTTACTTGCGTAGAGGTCGAACACATGGCTCGAAATTGTCAGTCGAGATGGAAACGTTCTACATCACGCTCGCCGGTAAGACCGCCAAAGCAAGTCAGATTCCAAAATAGGGAATCAGAAAATGTTGATAAGCCGTCGACAAACTAGATGGAGTCAGTCTCGAGGGGCATGATCTGACTCCCACAACATGTAACCCCAGAATCTTCGTTTCTCAGGTGGCACGGAAAATCAACAGCCTAACTGTCGACAGTGTAATAAATGGAAGAAAAATCGTGGAAACATTGGATACGGGCACATCACATTCCATAATTAGAAGGGATCTCGTTCGGGGAATCGAGACGCTACTGGGAATAAGATTGCGTACGGCAACTGAAGATGATGCACCGGTACTGGAAAAAGTTACACAGAAAATCACTATCGGCACCACAGCAGTGACGAACGAGTTTGTAGTTGCGGATATTGTGGACGAATTAATCTTAGGTGTGGATTTTATGATTCGGAATGGATTCACCCTAGATTTGAAAACCCGAATGTTGAAATATGCGAACACCGAAATACCGTTATCCGTTGGTGAGGATAAGTATGGAGGTCTACGACAAGCCATTGTATCGCAGCGGACAAAAATTCCACCAAAGTCAGAGGCAGTTATATGGGCCAAAATGGACGGAGATGCTGAGAAGAACAAGTTGTGGGTTGTGGAGACTGATGAACAATTTGCAGTGGATGACATCATAATTGGAAAAACCCTCGTAGAAGAACAGCAGAACAGAATAGTGCCAGTAAGAGTGGTCAATCTTGCAAATACCCCTAGAACCATAGAGAAAGGACAAGAAATTGGAAATTGCCAGGCAATTTCGGCAATTGTAAACTGTGCGAGCCAGCCGCGAGACACGAAAATTAAGATACCAGCTGATACAAAAGTACTCGACGATTTGACGAAAGAATGCAGTAAAGACTTATTCTAAGAGTAGTGGAAGACTGCCAGCCAACTTTTGGCAAGACATTGGTCAGTATTTGCTGAAAAGGGTAAAAACGAAGGCAGAACAAAGATGGTGAAACACACAATCAACACTGGTGATGCAAAACCCATTCGTCAAGCATCAATAAGAGTGCCTCTGGTGAAGAAAGAAGAGGTTAATGTGTTGCTGAAGGAAATGCATCAGATCAACGTCACTGAGCCATCAGCAAGCCCCTGGAGTTCTCCAGTGGTATTAGTCGAGAAGAAGGATGGCCCCACACGTTTCTGTGTGATTATCGGAAACTTAATGAGGTAACGAAGAAAGATAGATATCCATTACCTCGCATTGACGATACGTTCGACACATTTTCTGGTTCAAATTGGTTCTCAACGCTGGATTTACAAAGTGGATATTGGCTAGTGGCAGTTGACGATCACGACAAGGAAAAGACAGCATTCAGTGCCGGTGATGGATTATGGCAATTTTTGGCGATGTCACTCGGACTGCTACATTTGAACGCTTAATGGAACATGTGCTAAAGGGTCTCCACTGGAAAACGTGTCTGGTTTACCTAGATGACATCATCGTTATCGGAAAGGACTTCGAGGACCACTTGAAGAGTTTGGAAAAAGTATTGATGCGATTAGGAGTTGAAGCTGAGCGCAAAGAAATGCTCGTTATTCAAGAAAGAAGTCAAGTACCTAGGACATAAAGTCACACCTGAGGAGAGGAGGACACAGATCCAGATAAGATAGACTCAGTAAGGGAGTGGCCAACACCAACTAGTTTGCATGAGCTACGCAGCTTCTTGGGTCTTTGCACACATTACAGACGCTTTGTTCCAAGCTTCGCAAACGTGGCTGGTAGTCTACATGCATTATCGAGGAAGAACTGTCCTTTTGAGTGGAAAAGCGAACAGAAGAAGGTATTCAACAGATAGAAAGACCTATTGTGTACAGCTCCGATCCTTGTTATCCAATTCCTGGCGAAAAATTTATTTTGGATACAGATGCAAGTGACTTCGGGATTGGAGTTGTGCTGCCGCAAGTTATTGACAGACATGAAAGAGTAATAGCCTACTTCAGCAAGATCTTATGAAAGCCAGAGCGAAATTACTGTGCAACACGGAGAGAACTTTTGGCGGTTATGCAGTGCGTGAAGCATTTTAACAAATACTTGTATGGACAAAAGTTCTTGTTGAGAACGGATCACGCTGCTCTGCGCTGGCAATTACAGTTAAAAAATCCCGAAGGTCAGGCTGCGAGAAGGATTGAGAGACTCCAAAGCTACGATTTCACAATAGAACATCGCAGAGGCGGAAGCCACGCGAATGCTGATGCATTATCACGACGTCCTTGCAGTATAGAATGTAAGCACTGTTCTAAAGCTGAAGGGAAAGAAGGAGTAGTCGATGTGCGCTTAATGGCTGTTTTACCAGACGAAGGATGGACAGCAGAAATAATAAAAGAAGAACAACGAAATGACCCAGAATTGGCAAAAATCGTGTCAAGTAAGAGGAAGAAGGAAACGACCAGAATGGAGTGAAATCTCGACCGAAAGTCTCATAACTAACGCATATTGGGCTCAATGAAATAGCTTAAAGTTGCAAGATGAATGCCTATTCCGCCTATGGGAGAGCGAACATGGAAAAACCAGGAAAAACTTGATTGTGGTAGCCAAGCCAAGAATAAGCGAAATTCTCAAGGAATACCATAGTGGGCCTAGCGGAGGTCATTTGGGAATAACAAAAACAGTCGAGAAAATTAAAACACGATTTTATTGGGTTGATTGCTAGCAATCGGTAGTTGATTGGATTAGTGCTCGTGAAAGGTGTGCAGCTGCCAAGGGACCGAGCCGTCGCAGTCAGGAGATAATGCAATTATACAACGTGGGAGCGCCATTTGAGCGTATTGCAATCGACATAGCAGGTCCTTTTCCAATTAGTGATTCCGGCAACAAATATGTTCTCGTCGTAATCGACTATTTTCGTAAATGGCCAGAAGTATATCCCATCCCCGATCAAGAAGCTAAGACCGTTGCAGATGCATTTATCAATAATTGGGCCTGCAGATTCGGAGCTCCCCTCGAGTTGCACTCGGATCAAGGAAGAAATGTCGAGTCAACGATATTCAGGGAAATGAGTGAATTGATGGGCATATGCTAAACTCGCACAACCTCTTTACTCCCGCAATCCGATGGAATGGTTGAAAGATTTAATCGTACGCTTGAGGAATACCTAAGGAAAGTCGTGGACAGAAACCAGAAAGATTGGGACCAACACATACCCCTGTTCCTAATGGCATACCGATCGGCAACTCACGATACAACATTTAAAACACCAGCTACCAGCTAAGGCTATTTTTGGTTGTGACATAAGATCACCTACAGATCTGAAATTCGGTGGCTACTCATCAACGGAAGTTTCGTGTAGCAATTATGTAGCTGACAAACGAAGACAGTTGAATGAAATTCATGGAAACATCAGAAAGCGCACACAACTGATGAGTGATAAAATGAAAGCCAGATATGATGTACGAGCAAACCTTAAGGAATTTCAGGAAGGGCAGCTAGTTATGCTTCATTATCCGAAAAAGAAAAAGGCACTATCGCCAAAACTGCAAACACACTGGGAAGGGCCTTATAAGGTGATAAAGCGGATCAACGATGTAGTATACCGCATCCAGTTGGCGAGAAATGTCAGAAGCAAATTGAAAGTCGTTCATTAGGAGAGGCTATCTCCTTATAAAGGTTGCAGTACTATCCTTGGTCGGCACAAACAAGATTAAGCGGAGGGCAGTGAAACGTGATTGCATATTTTTAGGATTCCATCTCGAGTTTGAGAATGAGTGCACCACCCTGTGTGTTTATAAGTCAATACACGAAGAGATAGTGGTGCAAAGAATGTTCTCGAAAATAAAAACTTCTTTCGAGGTGTATATAAGATTCTAGAAAGATCCAGAAATTTCTACACTATTCTCCCTCAACCATTCGAAGCTATAAAAACCACTACACTATTCAAAGTCGAACACAGTTAAGCAGAAATCGTAACAGTGTGTACATCGTGCATTATAATCGAAGCAGCAGTATTTTTAATTGTGATTTTGTAAAGTGATGAAATTAATTATTAAATAAAGTGATTAACGAATTGTGAAATAAAGTGCAAATTGTAATAAAGTAAACTTTAAGCCTAATATTAAGTGTGTAAATTGCAATAATTAAATAAAGTTAGTTATTTTAATTTAACCAGCGATTGTTTGATTACTACACAATGGTGCGAATCCAAGTACAGAGAGTTAGAGTAAATTGTCTAGAGGGCGATTTCGTAACAATTGGTGTCAGAAGTGTGATTGTGTATCTGTAATAAAAAATGGTTAAATTTGAAAAACTGAGATTGGAGCAGCTCAAGAAGGAGCTTGAGCGCTTAAATTTATAAACACAAGGGCTTAAAGCGGAGTTGCAGGTGCGATTAAGAACCGCTTTAGAGGAGCATTGTATAGACGTCGATGAGCATGAATTCCAATGTGAAGTGCCAACGACATCTCGACACGAAGAAACACCGCAAGAAACTAACACGGGTAACTTTGACATGAGTGCACTTATCGGGGTAATACAGATGCTGCTACAACAAAGTGCTGAAGCAGCCGAAGAGAGGATGCAGCAGCAGTTACAAAAAAATTCTCAAGCAGCCGATGAGAAAATGCAGTTGCGAGATGAGAAGATGCAGCAGCAGTTACAACAAAATGCTGAATCCGTCGAAAAGAGTGTTGCATCCGTTAAGATCAGTTACAGCAGAGTGCAATACGACTTACTCAGCTAGTGGAAAAGAACACACAACAGATGAAAGAAATGTCAGAGATGGTAGACAGGAAGGTTTGTGAAATGGAGATACGGCAAGAATCGTTTGGAAAATCTGTAGTACAAAGGAAGAACGAATTTAAGCTACAAATAGAGCAAAGAATTCACCTACTGCATTGCCTGTGTCAGCTTTATCCTCAATAAAACTGAAGCCTCCGACCTATGATGGATCCACGACATTAAGTGTCTTCAGATTGCAGTTTGAGACTACCGGTAGTACAAATGGTTGGAGTGCTCGCGAAAAAGTTACTGCATTAACCGTTTCGTTGAAAGGTGCTGCTGCTGATGTACTTAAAACTATCTCAGAAAGTGAGTGAGACTACTATGAAAGCGAAATAAATGCCGTTCAGCGCAAGTATGGTAGTGAACATAGGAATCAGATGTACCAAGTAGAGCTGTGAGTCTCTTCAACAGTTTGCGGCGGAAGTGGAACGGTTGGCTCATCTTGCCTACCCAGGAGAAATTCCTGAGAGATGTATGATGCATACATTCGTATATGGCATTCGCGATGCGGAGATAAAGCGTTCTGCGATAACTAATCCGAAAGCTACCTATATGGAAACAGTAGCTAGCGCTTTAACTTCAGAGACAGCAGCCTTGGTGTGCCAGCCAGTATACAGAGCCCGTCAGGTACACTTCGAAAGCGGACAAAGTTTCACGGGCAAATGCTTTACTTGCGTAGAGTTCGAACACATGGCTCGAAATTGTCAGTCGAGACGGAAACGTTCTACATCACGCTCGCCAGTAAGACCGCCAAAGCAAGTCAGATTCCAAAATAGGGAATCAGAAAATGTTGATAAGCCGTCGACAAACTAGATGGAGTCAGTCTCGAGGGGCATGATCTGACTCCCACAACATGTAACCCCAGAATCTTCGTTTCTCAGGTGGCACGGAAAATCAACAACCTAACTGTCGATAGTGTAATAAATGGAAGAAAAATCGTGGTAACATTGGATACGGGCGCATCACATTCCATAATTAGAAGGGATCTCGTTCGGGGAATCGAGACGCTACTGGGAATAAGATTGCGTACGGCAACTGGAGATGATGCACCGGTACTGGGAAAAGTTACACAGAAAATCACTATCGGCACCACAGCAGTGACGAACGAGTTTGTAGTTGCGGATATTGTGGACGAATTAATCTTAGGTGTGGATTTTATGATTCGGAATGGATTCACCCTAGATTTGAAAACCCGAATGTTGAAATATGCGAACACCGAAATACCGTTATCCGTTGGTGAGGATAAGTATGGAGGTCTACGACAAGCCATTGTATCGCAGCGGACAAAAATTCCACCAAAGTCAGAGGCAGTTATATGGGCCAAAACTAACGGAGATGCTGAGAAGAACAAGTTATGGGTTGTGGAGACTGATGAACAATTTGCACTGGATGACATCATAATTGGAAAAACCCTCGTAGAAGAACAGCAGAACAGAATAGTGCCAGTAAGAGTGGTCAGTCTTGCAAATACCCCTAGAACCATAGAGAAAGGACAAGAATTTGGAAATTGCCAGGCAATTTCGGCAATTGTAAACTGTGAGAGCCAGCCGCGAGACACGAAAATTAAGATACCAGCGACTTTGAGCAAACTTTTTTGTTGACCACTGATGCTAGCAATGAAGCATTAGGGGCAGTATTGTCACAACGGGAAGTCGGTAATGACCGACCAATAGCATTCGCAAGCAGAGCGCTTAGTGAGACGCAGAAGAGATACTCTACAAAAGAAAAGGAATTTCTAGCCATAGTGTGGGCTACGAAGAATTTTAGGGCATATCTGCTAGGATGCCCATTTAAGATATACACTGATCACCAGCCGTTGAGAGGCATAGCCAATTTGAAAGACCAAACGTCTAGGCCAGCTAGGTTCAGACACAAATTGTCTGAGTATGATTTTGAAATCATATACAAACCTCGGAAGAAGAATCTGAATGCTGACGCACTCAGCAGAGTACCGCAGGCACAGAAGGTATCAGTAGTGCACACGAGGGCCAAAGCAAGGTCAGATAAGGAGAAGACCGAGAGAATGCAAGAAGATGTTAGCAATGCTGGTTTCGATGCCAATGAACAGGCAGCCAGTAATGTGGAAGGGCTGGAGGATAAAAAAGATGTCCAGGCTGTGTTAAAGGGCTTCCATGATTCACCTCTAGGTGGACACCAGGGATTCTGGAAAACCCATGACAGAATTAGGCGAGTATACGGATGGAAAGGTATGCTCCGAGACATAAAAAAATATATAAAAAGTTGTCCGAAATGTCAGGCCAATAAGAGTTCGAGGCTAACAAAGATGCCAATGGTGTTAACTGACACACCAAAACAGCCATTTGATAAAGTTCATATGGATATTGTAGGTATTTTACCTGCGACAGTTTCGGGAAATAAATACATTTTGACGTTCCAAGATGATTTCTCAAAGTATATGGCGTGCGTGGCTATACCCGATGCTGAGACAAGTACGGTGGCCAAGGCATTATTTGATGAAAATATAGCACGGTACAACATACCTAAGGTGTTGATAACCGACAATGGTTCAAATTTTGTATCGAAACTTTTCTCAGAAACTTGTAAAATGCTCGAAATCAATAAATTGCACATTACACCATATCATCCCCAGGCGAATGGCTCATTGGAGCGTAGTCAGCGACCTCTGGCCGAATACCTGCGCAGTTTTGCGAATGAAGACGGTTCGAATTGGGATCAATGGTTGACCACTGCAATGCATGTACACAACAATACTGTGCATGTATAAACGAAGCAAACTCCGTTTAGAACACTTTACGGGTTTGATTTCAACATGCCAGCAAATTTGAAGCGCAAATGTGCGCCAGTGTACAATACTGATGACCCCAATAAAGTGGAAAAATATCAGTTGCAGCGAGCGCACGAATTGGTTAGAGAAAACCTGGATTGTGCTAAACGAGTAGCCAGGGAAGCCTATAACAAGGTACTAATCCCAGTAATCTTTCATGTGGGGGACCAGGTACTAATGAAGAATCAGGCTAGGGGAAACAAATTCTCACCTGTTTGGATAGGTCTGTATTTAGTAGCAGAGATCCGCAGCCCAGTTACAACAGTCGTAACAATTAAGGGCAAGAATAAAAAGCTCCATAATAATTTATTGAAATTGTTCCACATGAGACCACACAACTAAAGACATGTGTTAACAGCGTTTTAAAAATGTAAACACAAGAATAACAACGTAAACATGTACGTGTGTATATCAAATAACACACACAGCTCCGATTTTCAAAGTCAAAGCCAGTAGAAGTGTGCCGCTTAAACTCGGGCAAGTAGAATTGATGTAATAAAAATATGCTTATTGGGCACTATTGCCGAATGAAGCACAGTAGAGAAAAATATTTTTTAAATATTAAATAAAAAGAAACGGGTTCATTGGACACAATTTAAAAAATAAAATTATAAGACAGTCGTGGGTAAGTAAGTTAAACTAAACGTAGAATATATACACACATACATACGACAGTTAATGAAATGAAATACGATGCGTAAGCAGTAGCGCTGGCACCGTTGGTGAAGTAAGAATATATGTATGTAGCTGTATAATGTACAGAATGAATGTACGAAGGTATATTTAAGCAAGTAAGTAATTTTGTTAATAGGAATGGGTATGGCCATATAAGTAAGTATGTAGGGACATATGATTAGGAATTGGGAATTTGCAGATACTGCAGCAGGCTATATGTAAATATACATAGGTTTTTACTGTTTATTAATTAGGAAATTAGCGTATGGAAAATTGAAGAAATGTATATATTGAGATATAAAAAAAAATGTATAGGTTAATTGGGTAAATAACGTTAGCAATTAATTCTAAGTAATATAAAGAGCCTCGAATGTATGTGTGTAGCCATATACGAGCTAATTACAGGGTGTAGGAAAATACAATCGTTGATGGATATATACATATCAGGTTATAATTAAATTTAAAGCCGATAAAATGAGTGAATGTGATGAAAAATATAGTCATGCAATGGACAAAGTTTTGACATAAACGGGTTTATCTCACGTGTTAAAGAGCACCAAAAAATTAAACGAAGTAAAACTGATGCCCTATATGGCAATGATAACAGATAGCCCGGTCCTCTTTTCCTCCTGGATGCAGTAACAGATACGATGATGTAAGGGGAAAGGACGAGTGGACGTAAGTTGAATGATATAGCATTCAACTGTAGAATAAGCGTATTAATTATAAGTGTTATAATTAATTATTTAGAAATCCGAATTTATGCTAAATAGGAAAATTGGCCACGAGTATATATAGTATATATATAGTATATTTATTTAATTATTATATGTTGTTGAAATTGGTTTGTTAAATTAACTGGTGAAATGTTAGATCAAACTAAAATGTTAACTAGAAAACTAAGAAAATTAGTATAAGGATTCAGCTCTGACGATGTGAACCGAAGCAGGAAGTTCCAGGAACAGCGCATATCGGAAGACGGTGCAGGCTAAGGGACCGACGTAGTGTTCGGAAAGATGTGTTTTGGAAACACAGGCATTTTTGATTCCTCTTTCCAATAGACGATCAAGCAAATATTGCACTCGCATATCTCCTATCATGGTTAGTTTTATCCTCATATTCATCTGATAAAAGTTATTAATGAAATAATGTTGTTAGAAATTTGAAAATAGCTCTTACTAGCTGTCTCAACATTATTTCCAGCATCGATTCTTTCAAGACTCGCTAATAATGAGTCCCACAACATTTTACACCTACGATCAAACGAATATAAAACAATTGTTTTACGATTGTTCTCATATTTCCTTTGAATAATACTTACCTCACTGGCACTTTGAATAGATGTAGCTCCAGGACCGACAACACATGATTTCGATTCAAACTGATGAATACGAATAGAACTGCCTTAATTTGGGTGCACTTAATTTTTGGATTTTCTACATATTTTTATTTTTTTGTCAATTAATATAATTTCTTGCCGAAATTGTAATTTTTCAATTGTGCTTTTAATTTTATATATGCACGCCACATTGTTTACATATTTTGACATAGACTCACTAAAAATTGTTAATCTGAAAATTATGAATGTTGAGAAATACATCATAAAATGTAAACTAATTAATCTTATGTACATATGTAACTACTTATTCATACTTGAAAACTTCAACCCCCACATATAACTTCACTTTGAATTTATAATTATTTGAGGCGAAATCCTGGCAGCTAGCGCAACTTTTTCCTAACTCTACTATTATTATAATTACTAAATTATAAATTTTGTAACAAAGGGAACACACGTCTGTTGGTTTATAAATTTTATTGAAGGCAAAAACTAAAAGCTTGCATGTTACAATGGATGGACATAATTTATAATAGTTCATTACATACCCAGCAAAAATTTTGGGAGATCTCCCCTTGGGAGTGAAAAGGGAGTATTGATATTTCAATGCAAATTTCATTGTAGAACTTTTCGCTCTCAATAGCTATTGCATATTGCTTTTGATATCATGTGTAATAAAATTATAAGAGCCTGGCAGGATTGCCATGTAATGAAATTATAATGTTATGTTTTACTGGTTCGTCTAGTGGTGTATCGCGTTATGCTTATAGGATCGCCATGTAATAAATTAATGAAAGCCTGGCAGGATTGCCACGTAAAAAAAGGATAAAGTTATGGTGGCAGTATCATCAAGCAATATAGTACAGGATTTGTATATATTATGCTTCAGTATATTTCTGTAAAAAGAAACGATCCTAGTGAAGCGGATATTCGCCCTGTAGCAAAGTTTATGACCGGCAGAGTTTGCAGCTGGTCAAGCTAAGGTTTGTGCTAATCTCAAAGTTACGCAAATGAGAGCACTGAGAAAGAATTGAAGTCCTAGAGCAGTTATGCTAATTAAAACGTTCAGATTCAATCTGATCTTTATTCGGTTCGACGGCCTATTATATTATTTTGATACATATTTAGTCTTACCAGAAACATAGATGATAGAGACATCCAATTTCCCTCTGTTAAGCTTGTATACAAAAATCGCAGGGAGGAAAACTTTTTGGAATGAAAGATACAAAGTTGGCACAACTTGTTTGGATACACGAAGTGTTTCTAATCAATGTTTAGTTGCTCTACATATTTGTATAAAACAATTAATTTAATGCAATTGCGCTGATTACATAAAAAGTTTTATTTTGAATTTTCTTTTTATATGGATAGCAACCACTCACCATCCATCTCTAATATGGTATAAAATCAAATAAGCATATATACAGCAGAAATATAAATTATGAGATATTTGCCGTAGTAAACTTTTTAGCAAAAAATCACAAGAAATATTAATTCAAAAATAAAATTTAATGTTTTTGTTAAGGATTCGAAACTACCTCAGGAGTCTTGCTGATAGCTTACCCATAGATCACAGGAACACATATTTGGTTTTCATTTCAATTTTGTACCATATATATAGATATGCATTCGCATTGATAATACATTGTATATACTTTTTGCAATGTTGGGCAAAATGAAGATGTTGTATTGCAAATTGATTCTTTATTTACTCTTTCGTTGTTCTTTGATGTGGCGGTTTTGCTTGTCGGATAAAGAACACCGAAATAATGGAATGAAATTAATGCAATTATTTAATGTAGAGCATACACAATATACATACATACAAGCACACGCTTCTTCTTTGATATTGTCAATGTGTGTATGCTTTTGATTAATGAATACATATGCATGTGAGAATATACACATTCATTCTACTCGAATGTAGGTCAAACGGTCTCACATGGTTTGGAGATAAATATTTTTTATGATTGGTATTTTTTATCATTTTTAAATTTGACAATTTGCGCAGAAGTGAAACATTTCATATAAAAACACATACTATTTCATGAAATCAAATACTTTCTCAATTTTATACGTACATGAATATGTGTGATTAAGAAATTAGAATTTATTTGATTTCATATTTTACTGATTTTTATAAAAATGGAAATATTGATACTCATATTTGTTGTGATTATGTAGGTTTTGTTTATTATAATTTTAATAATAATAAATAAATAAATAAAATCAGTCCTCTTTCTATTGAGTATGTTGCCACTCATACCAGGTGAACAGAAAAGGAAAGCAGTGGCAGACTTGAAAGTTGAAATTATTCTTTATTTTCAAATTGTTTGCAATTTCAGTAGTCCCCAGCTCACAAAATTGCAGCCCGCTTAAAGAAAACTTACATATTTGCAAGGTTTCGCACTTCTAGCTGACTTTCAAGCTTGGAAAGCGCTGCATATTGCTTCGTACACACACCACAAGAAATGTTATTCCTTTTCATTGTGCTTAAAAATTTAAGATCTGAAGGAAAGTGAATCCCCCAGCATTACGCAGTCGGGAAAAGAGTGCTTACCCCAGTCGGGAAAAGAATGCTTACTTAATGCATCCCATTATGCTTATTTTCCATCCGTAAGTACAGCATTCTTACCTGACGAATTCGATTTACTTTTATTAAAAGGTTGGCCGGCTTATGAAAGCGTTATTCAGTTAGGTAAGAAAGAAGTCATAAACCTTCCTTTTTTATTTATTAAAGTAAAGAATACGCAAAGCACAAAACTAATCGATATCACTCGGATCTCCATTGCTAAGCTTATTGACGGAAGAAGAGAATGTTGTAATGTGAAAATATTGTTGTCCGTTGTATTGAAAATATTGTTTGATATATTCATTACGAAATTTCCTATTGGGTAATGCATTTATACAACATACATATTGTTACGAAATTGCCCTCTTGACAATTTACTCTGTTACAAAATTGCCCTCCTGACAATTCCTCTAACTCTCTGTACTCGGACTCGTACCACTGGATTGTGTAGTAATCAAACAATCGCTGGTTAAATTAAAATAATTAGCTTTATTTAATTATTGCTATTTACACATTTAATATTAGGCTTAAAGTTTACTTAGTTATTATTTGCACTTTATTTAACAAACCATTAGTCACTTTATTTAATAAGTAATTTCATCACTTTGCAAAATTACAAATACTGCTAATACTGCTGCTTAGATTAAAATGCCTGCTGTACACACTTTTACGATCTCTGATCTACTGTCTTCGACTTTGAACAGTCTTGTCGCTTTTATAGTTTTCGAATGGTTGGAGTCGAAAATTCTACGCTATTCTCGTATTTTCTAGAAGCTTCTATCCACTTCGACAGAAGTCGAGAATATTCTTTTTGATATTACCGACGGATGGTTCTTGAATAAGCTTTTATTCGAATAGTTCGCATCTTGACTCACAGGGGGCACTCATTCTCCAGATGGGATCCTAAAAGTATGCAATCCCTTTTCACTGAGCTATCACGTTTCACTGCCCTCCGCTTAAACTTGTTCGTCCCGAACAAGGATAGTACTGCAACCTTTATAAGGAGATAACCTCTCTAAATGAACGACTTTCATTTTGCTCCTGGCATTTCTCGCCAACTGGATGCGGTATACTACATCGTTGAGCCGCTTTATCACCTTATAAGGGCCTTCCCAGTGTGTTTGCAGTTTTGGCGATAATCCCTTTTTCCTTTGCGGATTATGAAGCATAACTAGCTGCCCTTCCTGAAATCCCTTGGAGTTTGCTCGTAGATCATATCTGGCTTTCATTTTATCACTCATCAGTTGTGTACGATTTCTGCTGTTTCCATGAATTTCATTCAACTGTCCTCGTTTTTTAGGTATACAATTGCTGCATGGAAGTACTGTAGATGACTCTTTAGACCATTCTTTCGCTAGATCGTCGGGTACCTTTTTATTAGCTCGTATCTTGCTTTTCGCGACTCGCGGTTGCCTCTCACAGTTTACAATTGCTGAGATTCTCTGGCACCTTACCTTCTTTTTCTCTATGGTATCAACGGTATTTGAAATATTCACTACTTTTTCTGGTACGATTCGGCTCTTATGCTTCCCAACATCTCCACCCATTTTGGCCTGTATAACTGCCTCTGACTTGGGTGCGATTTTTGTCCGTCTCGATACAATGGCTTGTTTAACAACTCCATACTTATCATCACCTATAAATAACGGTATTTCGGTGTTCGCATATTTCAGTACTCGGCTTTTAAAATCTAGTGTGAATCCATTCCGGATCATGAAATCCACACCTAAGATTACTTCATCCACAATATCCGCAACTATAAACTCGTGCTTCACTGTTGTGGTGCCGATAGTGATTTTCCGTGTAACTTTTCCAAGTACCGGTGCATCATCTCCAGTGGCCGTACGCAAACTTATTTCCTGAAGCGGCTCGATTCCCCGAACGAGATCCCTTCTGATTATGGAATGTGATGCTCCCGTATCCAATGTTACCACAACTTTTCTTCCGCTTATTACACTGTTGACAGTTAGGCTGTTATTTTTCCGCGCCATCTGAGAAACGAAGATTCTTGGGCCATCAGTTGTGGGAGACCGTTCATTTCCCGGCTTGACAATCTTTTCCGATTCCCTAATTCGGACTTTGTCTTGCTTTGGCAATCTTACCGGAGCGTGTGTTGCATAATGTTTCCATCTCAACTGACAATCACGAGCCATGTGCCCCACATCACCGCAGGTAAAGCATTTGCCCGTGAAACTTTGTCTGTTCTCGACTCTTATCTGACGGGCTGTGCATTCTGACCGACACACCAATGCTGCTGTCTCTGATAACAAAGCGCTAGCTACTGTCTCCATATATGTAGCTTTCGGATTAGTTATTGCAGAACGCTTTATTTCCGCATCGCGAATGCCATATACAAAGGTGTCCATCATACACCTCTCAGTGATCTCTCCTGGGTAGGCAAGATGAGCCAACCGTTCCACTTCCGCCGCAAACTGTTGTAGAGACTCACCACTCTTCTGTACACGTGTTCGTAGCTCTACTTGGTACATCTGCTTCCGGTGTTCACTACCATACTTGCGCTGAACGGCATTCATCAAGCTTTCATAGCAGTCTCGCTCACTTTCTGAGATAGTTTGAAGCACATCAGCGGCAGCACCTTTCAATGAAACTGTTAATGCAGCCACTTTTTCGCGAGCACTCCAACCATTTGTGCTAGCGGTAGTCTCAAACTGCATTCTGAAGACGCTAAATGTTGTGGTTCCATCATAGGTAGGAGGCTTCAGTTTTATTGAGGATAAAGCTGGCACAGGCAATGCACCTTCCTGTAGTAGGTGAATTCTTTGCTCTATTTGTTGCTTAAATTCGTTTTGCTTTTGCTGGTTCGCAATGAATTTTTGTTCTACACATTTTTCGAACGATTCCTGCCGTGTCTGAATATCACAAACCTTCCTGTCTACCATTTCGGACATTTCTTTCATCTGCTGTGAGTTTTGTTCCGCTAATAGAGCGAGTCGTATTTCACTTTGCTGTAATTGTTCTTTGACATCCTCTCTGACAGCTTGGGCATTTTGTTGTAATCGCTCCTGTATCCTCTCATCGACTGCTTGCTTGAGGGATTCAGCACTCTTTTCAACGTCCTGTTTGACGGATGCGACACTCCTTTCGACGGTTTGAGCATTTTGCTGTAATTGCTGCTGCATCCTCTCTTCGGCTGCTTGAGCACTTTGTTGTAGCTGCATCTGTATTACCCCGATAAGTGCACTCATGTCAAAGTTACCCGTGTTAGTTTCTTGCGGTGTTTCTTCGTGTCGAGATGTCGTTGCCTCTTCACATTGGAATTCATGCTCATCGACATCTATACCCCGCTCCTCTAAAGCGCTTCTTAATCGCACCTGCAGCTCCGCTTTAAGCCCTTGTGTTTGCAAATTTAAACGCTCAAGCTCCTTCTTGAGCTGCTCCAATCTCAGTTTTTCAAATTTAACCATTGTTTATCACAGATACACAATCCCACTTCTGACACCAATTGTTACGAAATTGCCCTCTTGACAATTTACTCTGTTACAAAATTGCCCTCCTGACAATTCCTCTAACTCTCTGTACTCGGACTCGTACCACTGGATTGTGTAGTAATCAAACAATCGCTGGTTAAATTAAAATAATTAGCTTTATTTAATTATTGCTATTTACACATTTAATATTAGGCTTAAAGTTTACTTAGTTATTATTTGCACTTTATTTAACAAACCATTAGTCACTTTATTTAATAAGTAATTTCATCACTTTGCAAAATTACAAATACTGCTAATACTGCTGCTTAGATTAAAATGCCTGCTGTACACACTTTTACGATCTCTGATCTACTGTCTTCGACTTTGAACAGTCTTGTCGCTTTTATAGTTTTCGAATGGTTGGAGTCGAAAATTCTACGCTATTCTCGTATTTTCTAGAAGCTTCTATCCACTTCGACAGAAGTCGAGAATATTCTTTTTGATATTACCGACGGATGGTTCTTGAATAAGCTTTTATTCGAATAGTTCGCATCTTGACTCACAGGGGGCACTCATTCTCCAGATGGGATCCTAAAAGTATGCAATCCCTTTTCACTGAGCTATCACGTTTCACTGCCCTCCGCTTAAACTTGTTCGTCCCGAACAAGGATAGTACTGCAACCTTTATAAGGAGATAACCTCTCTAAATGAACGACTTTCATTTTGCTCCTGGCATTTCTCGCCAACTGGATGCGGTATACTACATCGTTGAGCCGCTTTATCACCTTATAAGGGCCTTCCCAGTGTGTTTGCAGTTTTGGCGATAATCCCTTTTTCCTTTGCGGATTATGAAGCATAACTAGCTGCCCTTCCTGAAATCCCTTGGAGTTTGCTCGTAGATCATATCTGGCTTTCATTTTATCACTCATCAGTTGTGTACGATTTCTGCTGTTTCCATGAATTTCATTCAACTGTCCTCGTTTTTTAGGTATACAATTGCTGCATGGAAGTACTGTAGATGACTCTTTAGACCATTCTTTCGCTAGATCGTCGGGTACCTTTTTATTAGCTCGTATCTTGCTTTTCGCGACTCGCGGTTGCCTCTCACAGTTTACAATTGCTGAGATTCTCTGGCACCTTACCTTCTTTTTCTCTATGGTATCAACGGTATTTGAAATATTCACTACTTTTTCTGGTACGATTCGGCTCTTATGCTTCCCAACATCTCCACCCATTTTGGCCTGTATAACTGCCTCTGACTTGGGTGCGATTTTTGTCCGTCTCGATACAATGGCTTGTTTAACAACTCCATACTTATCATCACCTATAAATAACGGTATTTCGCTGTTCGCTTATTTCAGTACTCGGCTTTTAAAATCTAGTGTGAATCCATTCCGGATCATGAAATCCACACCTAAGATTACTTCATCCACAATATCCGCAACTATAAACTCGTGCTTCACTGTTGTGGTGCCGATAGTGATTTTCCGTGTAACTTTTCCAAGTACCGGTGCATCATCTCCAGTGGCCGTACGCAAACTTATTTCCTGAAGCGGCTCGATTCCCCGAACGAGATCCCTTCTGATTATGGAATGTGATGCTCCCGTATCCAATGTTACCACAACTTTTCTTCCGCTTATTACACTGTTGACAGTTAGGCTGTTATTTTTCCGCGCCATCTGAGAAACGAAGATTCTTGGGCCATCAGTTGTGGGAGACCGTTCATTTCCCGGCTTGACAATCTTTTCCGATTCCCTAATTCGGACTTTGTCTTGCTTTGGCAATCTTACCGGAGCGTGTGTTGCATAATGTTTCCATCTCAACTGACAATTACGAGCCATGTGCCCCACATCACCGCAGGTAAAGCATTTGCCCGTGAAACTTTGTCTGTTCTCGACTCTTATCTGACGGGCTGTGCATTCTGACCGACACACCAATGCTGCTGTCTCTGATAACAAAGCGCTAGCTACTGTCTCCATATATGTAGCTTTCGGAATAGTTATTGCAGAACGCTTTATTTCCGCATCGCGAATGCCATATACAAAGGTGTCCATCATACACCTCTCAGTGATCTCTCCTGGGTAGGCAAGATGAGCCAACCGTTCCACTTCCGCCGCAAACTGTTGTAGAGACTCACCACTCTTCTGTACACGTGTTCGTAGCTCTACTTGGTACATCTGCTTCCGGTGTTCACTACCATACTTGCGCTGAACGGCATTCATCAAGCTTTCATAGCAGTCTCGCTCACTTTCTGAGATAGTTTGAAGCACATCAGCGGCAGCACCTTTCAATGAAACTGTTAATGCAGCCACTTTTTCGCGAGCACTCCAACCATTTGTGCTAGCGGTAGTCTCAAACTGCATTCTGAAGACGCTAAATGTCGTGGTTCCATCATAGGTAGGAGGCTTCAGTTTTATTGAGGATAAAGCTGGCACAGGCAATGCACCTTCCTGTAGTAGGTGAATTCTTTGCTCTATTTGTTGCTTAAATTCGTTTTGCTTTTGCTCGTTCGCAATGAATTTTTGTTCTACACATTTTTCGAACGATTCCTGCCGTGTCTGAATATCACAAACCTTCCTGTCTACCATTTCGGACATTTCTTTCATCTGCTGTGAGTTTTGTTCCGCTAATAGAGTGAGTCGTATTTCACTTTGCTGTAATTGTTCTTTGACATCCTCTCTGACAGCTTGGGCATTTTGTTGTAATCGCTCCTGTATCCTCTCATCGACTGCTTGCTTGATGGATTCAGCACTCTTTTCAACGTCCTGTTTGACGGATGCGACACTCCTTTCGACGGTTTGAGCATTTTGCTGTAATTGCTGCTGCATCCTCTCTTCGGCTGCTTGAGCACTTTGTTGTAGCTGCATCTGTATTACCCCGATAAGTGCACTCATGTCAAAGTTACCCGTGTTAGTTTCTTGCGGTGTTTCTTCGTGTCGAGATGTCGTTGCCTCTTCACATTGGAATTCATGCTCATCGACATCTATACCCCGCTCCTCTAAAGCGCTTCTTAATCGCACCTGCAGCTCCGCTTTAAGCCCTTGTGTTTGCAAATTTAAACGCTCAAGCTCCTTCTTGAGCTGCTCCAATCTCAGTTTTTCAAATTTAACCATTGTTTATCACAGATACACAATCCCACTTCTGACACCAATTGTTACGAAATTGCCCTCTTGACAATTTACTCTGTTACAAAATTGCCCTCCTGACAATTCCTCTAACTCTCTGTACTCGGACTCGTACCACTGGATTGTGTAGTAATCAAACAATCGCTGGTTAAATTAAAATAATTAGCTTTATTTAATTATTGCTATTTACACATTTAATATTAGGCTTAAAGTTTACTTAGTTATTATTTGCACTTTATTTAACAAACCATTAGTCACTTTATTTAATAAGTAATTTCATCACTTTGCAAAATTACAAATACTGCTAATACTGCTGCTTAGATTAAAATGCCTGCTGTACACACTTTTACGATCTCTGATCTACTGTCTTCGACTTTGAACAGTCTTGTCGCTTTTATAGTTTTCGAATGGTTGGATTCGAAAATTCTACGCTATTCTCGTATTTTCTAGAAGCTTCTATCCACTTCGACAGAAGTCGAGAATATTCTTTTTGATATTACCGACGGATGGTTCTTGAATAAGCTTTTATTCGAATAGTTCGCATCTTGACTCACAGGGGGCACTCATTCTCCAGATGGGATCCTAAAAGTATGCAATCCCTTTTCACTGAGCTATCACGTTTCAATATATTGTTACGAAATTGCCCTCTTGACAATTTACTCTGTTACAAAATTGCCCTCCTGACAATTTCTCTAACTCTCTGTACTCGGACTCGTACCACTGGATTGTGTAGTAATCAAACAATCGCTGGTTAAATTAAAATAATTAGCTTTATTTAATTATTGCTATTTACACATTTAATATTAGGCTTAAAGTTTACTTAGTTATTACTTGCACTTTATTTCACAAACCATTAGTCACTTTATTTAATAAGTAATTTCATCACTTTATTTAATAATGAATTTCATCACTTTGCAAAATTACAAATACTGCCAATACTGCTGCTTCGATTAAAATGCCTGCTGTACACACTTTTACGATCTCTGATCTACTGTATTCGACTTTTAACAGTCTTGTCGCTTTTATAGTTTTCGAATGGTTGGAGTCGAAAATTCTACGCTATTCTCGTATTTTCTAGAAGCTTCTATCCACTTCGACAGAAGTCGAGAATATTCTTTTTGATATTACCGACGGATGGTTCTTGAATAAGCTTCTATTCGAATAGTTCGCATCTTGACTCACAGGGGGCACTCATTTTCCAGATGGGATCCTAAAAGTATGCAATCCCTTTTCACTGAGCTATCACGTTTCACTGCCCTCCGCTTAAACTTGTTCGTCCCGAACAAGGATAGTACTGCAACCTTTATAAGGAGATAACCTCTCTAAATGAACGACTTTCATTTTGCTCCTGGCATTTCTCGCCAACTGGATGTGGTGTACTACATCGTTGAGCCGCTTTATCACCTTATAAGGGCCTTCCCAGTGTGTTTGCAGTTTTGGCGATAATCCCTTTTTCCTTTGCGGATTATGAAGCATAACTAGCTGCCCTTCCTGAAATCCCTTGGAGTTTGCTCGTAGATCATATCTGGCTTTCATTTTATCACTCATCAGTTGTGTGCGCTTTCTGATGGTTCCATGAATTTCATTCAGCTGTCTTCGTTTGTCAGCTACATAACTGCTACATGAAACTTCCGTAGATGAGTAGGCACCGAATTTCAGATCTGCAGGCAATCTTATGTCACAACCGAAAATAGCCTTAGCTGGTGTTGTAGATGTTGTATCGTGAGTTGCCGATCGGTATGCCATTAGGAACAGGGGTATGTGTTGGTCCCAATCTTTCTGGTTTCTGTCCACGACTTTCCTTAGGTATTCCTCAAGCGTACGATTAAATCTTTCAACCATTCCATCGGATTGTGGGTGCAAAGGGGTTGTACGAGTTTTGCGTATGCCCATCAATTCACTCATTTCCCTGAATATTGTTGACTCGAAATATCTGCCTTGATCCGAGTGCAACTCGAGGGGAGCTCCGAATCTGCAGACCCAATTATTGATAAATGCATCTGCAACGGTCTTAGCTTCTTGATCGGGAATGGGGTATACTTCTGGCCATTTACTAAAATAGTCGATTACGACGAGAACATATTTGTTGCCGGAATCACTAATTGGAAACGGACCTGCTATGTCCATTGCAATACGCTCAAATGGCGCTCCCACGTTGTATAATTGCATCTTCCCCTGACTGCGACGGCTCGGTCCCTTGGCAGCTGTACACTTTTCACAAGCACTAATCCAGTCAACTACCGATTGCTGGCAACCAACCCAATAAAATCGTGTTTTAATTTTCTCGACTGTTTTTGTTATTCCCAAATGCCCTCCGCTTGGCCCACTATGGTATTCCTTGAGAATTTCGCTTATTCTTGCCTTGGGTACCACAATCAAGTTCTTCGTGGTTTTTCTATCTTCGCTCTCCCACAGGCGGAATAGGCATCCATCTTGCAGCTTTAAGCTATTCCATTGAGCCCAATATGCTTTAGTTATGCGGCTTTCAGTCGAGATTTCGTTCCAATCAGGCCGTTTTCCTTCATTCTTACTTGATACGATTTTTGCCAAATCTGGGTCATTTCGTTGTTCTTCTTTTATCTTGTCCGCTGTCCATTCATCGTCTGGTAAAACAGCCATTAAGCGCACATCGACTACTCCTTCTTTCCCTTCAGCTTTAGAACAGTGCTTACATTCCATACTGCAAGGACGTCGTGATAGTGCATCAGCATTCCCGTGGTTTCCGCCTCTGCGATGTTCTATTGTGAAATCGTAGCTTTGGAGTCTCTCAATCCATCTCGCAACCTGACCTTCGGGATTTTTGAACTGTAATAGCCAGCGCAGAGCAGCGTGATCCGTTCTCAACAAGAACTTTTGTCCATACAGGTACTTGTTAAAGTGCTTCACGCACTGCATAACCGCCAAAAGTTCTCTCCGTGTTACACAGTAATTTCGCTCTGGCTTTGATAAGATCTTACTGAAGTAGGCTATTACTCTTTCATGTCCGTCAAAAACTTGCGACAGGACACCTCCAATCCCGAATCCACTTGCATCTGTATCCAAAATAAATTTTTCGCCAGGTATTGGATACGCAAGGATCGGAGCTGTACACAATAGCTCTTTCAATCTGTTGAATGCCTTCTCCTGCTCGCTTTTCCACTCAAAAGCACAATTTTTCCTCGTTAATGCATGCAGACTACCAGCCACGTCCGCAAAGCCTGGAACAAAGCGTCTGTAATAGGTGCAAAGACCCAAGAAGCTGCGTAGCTCATGCAAACTAGTTGGTCTTGGCCACTCCCTTACTGAGTCTATCTTATCTGGATCTGTGTGTACTCCTTCAGGTGTGACTTTATGTCCAAGGTACTTGACTTCTTTCTTGAAGAACGAGCATTTCTTTGCGCTCAGCTTCAACCCTGAAGCTCCTAATCGCATCAATACTTCTTCCAAATTCTTCAAGTGGTCCTCGAAGTCCTTTCCCATAACGATGATGTCATCTAAGTACACCAGACACGTTTTCCAGTGAAGACCCTTTAGCACATGTTCCATTAAGCGTTCAAATGTAGCTGGAGCATTACACAGTCCGAATGGCACCACCAAAAATTGCCATAGTCCATCACCGGCACTGAATGCTGTCTTTTCCTTGTCTTGTTCGTCTACTGCCACTTGCCAATATCCGCTTTGTAAATCCAGCGTTGAGAACCAATTTGAACCAGAAAGTGTGTCCAACGTATCGTCGATTCGAGGTAATGGATAACTATCTTTCTTCGTTACCTCATTTAGTTTACGATAATCTACACAGAAACGTGTGGAGCCATCCTTCTTCTTGACTAATACCACTGGAGAACTCCAGGGGCTCGCTGATGGCTCTATGACGTTGTTCTGATGCATTTCCTTCAGCAATACATTCACCTCTTCTCTCTTTGCCAGAGGTACTCTTCTTGACGCTTGACGAATGGGTTTGGCATCACCAGTGTTGATTGTGTGTTTCACCATCTTTGTTCTGCCTTCGTTTTTACCCTTTTCAGCAAATACTGACCAATGTCTTGCCAAAAGTTGGCTGGCAGTCCTCCTCTGCTCTGTGGATAAGTCTTTGCTCCATTCTTTCGTGAGATCGTCGAGTACCTTTTTATCAGCTGGTATCTTCATTTTTGTGTCTCGCGGCTGGCTTTCACAGTTTACAATTGCCGAAATTGCCCGGCAATTTCCAATTATCTGTCCTTTCTCTATGGTTTTAGCGGACTTTGCAAGATTGACCACTCTTACTGGCACTATTCTGTTCTGCTGTTCTTCTACGAGGGTTTTTCCAATGATGATGTCATCCAGTACAAATTTTTCATCCGTTTCCACAACCCACAACTTGTTCTTCTCCACATCTCCGTCCATTTTGGCCCATATGACTGCCTCTGACTTTGCTGGGATTTTTGTCCGCCGCGATACAATGGCTTGTCGGATACCTCCATACTTATCCTCACCAACGGATAACGGTATTTCGGTGTTCGCATACTTCAACGTTCGGCATTTCAAATCTAGGGTGAATCCATTCCGAATCATAAAATCAACACCTAAGATTAATTCGTCCACAATATCCGCAACTACAAACTCGTGCTTCACTGTTGTGGTACCGATAGTGATTTTCCGTGTAACTTTTCCAAGTACCGGTGCATCATCTCCAGTTGCCGTACGCAAACTTATTCCCTGAAGCGGCTCGATTCCCCGAACGAGATCCCTTCTAATTATGGAATGTGATGCACCCGTATCCAATGTTACCACGATTTTTCTTCCATTTACTACGCTGTCGACAGTTAGGCTGTTGATTTTCCGTGCCATCTGAGAAACGAAGATTCTGGGGCTACATGTTGTGGGAGTCAGATCAAGCCCCTCGAGACTGACTCCATCTAGTTTGTCGACGACTTTTCATCATTTTCTGATTCCCTATTTTGGAATCTGACTTGCTTTGGAGGTCTTACCGGTGAGCGTGATCTAGAACGTTTCCGTCTCGATTGGCAATTACGGGCCATGTGTCCGACCTCTCCGCAGGTGAAGCATTTGCCCGTGAAACTTTGGCCGCTTTCGACTTGTACCTGACGGGCTCTGTTTACTGGCTGGCACACCAAGGCTGCTGTCTCTGAAGTTAAAGCGCTAGCTACTGTCTCCATATATGTAGCTTTCGGATTAGTTATTGCAGAACGCTTTATCTCCGCATCGCGAATGCCATATACAAAGGTGTCCATCATACACCTCTCAGTGATCTCTCCTGGGTAGGCAAGATGAGCCAACCGTTCCACTTCCGCCGCAAACTGTTGTAGAGACTCACCACTCTTCTGTACCCGCGTTCGTAGCTCTACTTGGTACATCTGCTTCCGGTGTTCACTACCATACTTGCGCTGAACGGCATTCATTAAGCTTTCATAGCAGTCTCGCTCACTTTCTGAGATAGTTTGAAGCACATCAGCGGCAGCACCTTTCAATGAAACGGTTAATGCAGCCACTTTTTCGCGAGCACTCCAACCATTTGTGCTAGCGGTAGTCTCAAACTGCATTCTGAAGACACTAAATGTGGTGGTTCCATCATAGGTAGGAGGCTTCAGTTTTATTGAGGATAAAGCTGGCACAGGCAATGCACCTTCCTGTAGTAGATTAATTCTTTGTTCTATTTGTTGCTTAAATTCATTCTGCCTTTGTACTAAAGATTTTTCGAACGATTCGTGCCGTGTCTCAATTTCACAAACCTTCCTGTCTACCATCTCGGACATTTCTTTCATCTGCTGTGAGTTCTTTTCCACTAGTTGAGTAAGTCGTATTTCACTCTGCTGTAACTGTTCTTTGACATCCACTTTGACTGCTTGTTTGAGCGATTCAGCACTCTTTTCTACGTCCTCTTTGACGGATGCAACACTCTTTTCGACTGCTTGAGAACTTTGATGTAACTGCTGCATATCCTGTTTAAAGGATTGCATTATCCCGATAAGTGCGCTCATGTCAAAGTTACCCGTGTTAGGTTCTTGTGGTGTTTCTTCGTGGCGATATGTCGTTGGCTCTTCACACTGGAATTCATGCTCATCGACGTCTATACCCTGCTCCTCTAAAGCGCTTCTTAGTCTCACCTGCAGCTCCGCTTTAAGCCCTTGTGTTTGCAAATTTAAACGCTCAAGCTCCTTCTTGAGCTGCTCCAATCTCAGTTTTTCGAATTTAACCATTGTTTATTACAGGTACACAATCCCACTTCTGACACCAATTGTTACGAAATTGCCCTCTTGACAATTTACTCTGTTACAAAATTGCCCTCCTGACAATTTCTCTAACTCTCTGTACTCGGACTGGTACCACTGGATTGTATAGTAATCAAACAATCGCTGGTTAAATTAAAATAATTAGCTTTATTTAATTATTGCTATTTACACATTTAATATTAGGCTTAAAGTTTACTTAGTTATTACTTGCACTTTATTTTACAAACCATTAGTCACTTTATTTAATAAGTAATTTCATCACTTTATTTAATAATGAATTTCATCACTTTGCAAAATTACAAATACTGCCAATACTGCTGCTTCGATTAAAATGCCTGCTGTACACACTTTTACGATCTCTGATCTACTGTATTCGACTTTTAACAGTCTTGTCGCTTTTATAGTTTTCGAATGGTTGGAGTCGAAAATTCTACGCTATTCTCGTATTTTCTAGAAGCTTCTATCCACTTCGACAGAAGTCGAGAATATTCTTTTTGATATTACCGACGGATGGTTCTTGAATAAGCTTCTATTCGAATAGTTCGCATCTTGACTCACAGGGGGCACTCATTTTCCAGATGGGATCCTAAAAGTATGCAATCCCTTTTCACTGAGCTATCACGTTTCAATATAGTTCTGGTATGTAGCGACTTGTGAAGGGACCGCAATGCAAAATGCAAAAAAAAAAATTGTCCACACTACGTAATATTTTGGAATTAAAGAATAATTTCGATTTTCAATTTATGATGTGCAATGTGATGCTCTTTTCGTTTTCTGTTCGCCTGGTGTCAGTGGCTGACATAATCAATAGAAAGCGATTTTTTGGTACCGTAATTATGAATGAAATATAATTTACATATTAAAAATATATAAAATTCCCTAAATTCTATATATGTATGTGAAATTTTTATTAAAATTATATATTTCTTTTATAGATTTGAAAAAATCAAAGAATATATATTTCAACTAAAAATTGTAACACACCTACAAATGACACGTGCATGCATATATTCATATTTATATTAATATACCATAACATATATTGTTAATATACCAACCACAACAAGTGGTTTTTTATAAGCATACCTAATCGTACATACATATATAAATTATAATGTTGCGTTTACAAAATTGTTCATAAAAATGTATACGGAAAATGTTGATTTAAGTTTCAAGGAACATGTATACAAATTACAGAAACAAGTTTTCCTCCTTGCGATTTCGCTGGAAGAAATGTTAAAAAGGGAAATTGGATGTCTCTATCATCTATGTTTCTGGTTGAACCAAATACTCTCTATAAAGAATATGCGACAACCTTCCAGTTAGTACAAAATCTTGAAATGTTGCTTTGATTCGGGACTGTCGACTTTTGTTGACAGCTTTTATTAAGAGCTTTGTGTCTTGTGGACCGAATTTATAAATTGGATTTTAATTCCTTCTTTATTTTGATTATTTACATCTTGATCGTTTGCTTATCATTTATTGTGCTTTATATTGATTTCAGCAATTAAAGCGCAATTTTATACGTACACACATATGTATATAAATTACATACGTACATCCAACTTATTCGGTTGGATATATATTATGGTATATTAATATGCATATATACATACATATCATGAATTGAAATGCTTAATATTTGATTTTTTCATACTTTTACAGAAATTTGGAATATTTTATAAAAATTTATTTTATGTATAAACATTTTAAATATATAGAATTTTGGGATTTTTATATATTTTTAATATGTAAATTATATTTCACATACAAAAATGCTTCTTACTCATTCATATTCTACCAAAAAATCTTTCTATTGATTATATCGGCCACTCATACCAGGCGAACAGAAAGCGAAAACAGCACCACACTTCACAGCAGGAATTGAAAATTAAAATTATTAAATTGTTATGTAATGTGGACAAATCCTCTTTGTATTGGGCATTTCGGTCCCTTCGCAAGTCGCTACCTACTATACTATACTAGACTATATGTATATGTATAAATGTATGTAAGTGCCTGCTCAGAATTAATGCGAGGGGGTTTACTTTTGTTCAGATCTGATATTTTGAAGCACCAATGAAAAGGAATACCTTTCTTGTGTACGTACGAAGCAATAGGCAGCGCTTTCCAAGCTTGAAACTTAGCTAGAAGTGCGAAACCTTGCAAATATGTAAGCTTTCTTTAAGAGGGCTGCAATTTTGTGAGTTGGGGACCTCTGGTTAAAAGTGGCCTAATTTGCAATTGAAGAATAATTTCAACTTGCAATTGAAAATTGTAAATCCCTACTGCTTTCGTTTTCAGTTCGCCTGATATGAGTGGCGAACATACTCAATAGAAATAATATATTTTTTATTTATTATTATTATTATAATGCAACAAAACCTACAAAATGAGTCCCAATATTTCCATTTTCTTAAAAATCTGTAATATATGAAATCAAATAAATTCTAAATTTCTTAATCACACATATTCATGTACGTATAAAATTGAGAAAGTATTTGATTTCATTAAATAGTGTGTGTTCTTTATATGAAATGTGACAATTTTGTGCAAATTGTCAAACTTCAAAATAATAAATTGTAAATATGTATATAAAAAAATATATGTATGACTCCACACCATGTGACATAATTTGACCTACATTCGTGTAGAAGAAAAGCATAAGCAAAATTGATAATACAAACAAGAAGTTTGTGCTTGTATGTACAATTGTGTATGCTTAAGAAATATTTCTTCGGGACACTGATCCTTGATGCAACGACACAGGTGGTGCAGATAAGTGACGTTTCGTATCCTATTCTGTTTTGTTGTTCTCTTTCGGTCTCGGTTCTGTCAAATTATGAAAACCGGTGCCGCCAAAAAATTTGCCGCGCTTTATTGAAATTATCGAAACATAAAATTTTGCTGTTTATAAATTTTTTTTATTTATTATATAGCTAAAATAATAAAATGGGCAAATTTTCTGTAATATGCCGCAAAAGTTGGGGCAAAAAAATGTGAAGTGTTTCAAAGTTCCAAGTGACGAGATTACCTCAGCCGTTATAAAACTAAAATTTCAGCCGTCAAAGAAGTTTTTCGCCAGTTACTACAAATATTCTCATGCCTCCGGAACCCGCCTGCTGACTATTTTGACAGAAGCGAGATCTGAATTCTCTCAAAATTTATCTGCACCACCTGTGTCGTTGCATCAAGCACTGATCCAACAAGTGTTCATTATCATTATTCCATTATATTTGTGTTCTTAATCCGAGGCAGAGCGACACAGAACCTGCCTCGTCAAAGAACAACGAAATACTGATAAGATAGTAGCAAAATTCGATCCACATAAGGAAAAAAGCTCTGCAATATCAAAATGTTCCCAGCCCCGAGCCAGCAACACAATTTAGTACTGAAGAGAGGTTGTCGCATATTCTTATTATAGAGTATTTGCCACAACTACTGATAGCTATCGCAAACTTTTCTCAGAATACAAAACCAATTAAATGGCTACAGATTACTTTATACAGATGGTTCCTGTGCCAACTGCAACACAGCCTACAGCATCTCTACAGTGACTGAAATTTAAAAATTTCCTCCTCACCATTTTACAATTTCGTATTCTCTCCGGAAAAAATTGCTATTTTTCTTATATAATGAAAATAGTCAAGAATAAGACGGGAAAATTTGTAATTTGTTCCGAGGCCCTTTCATCTATGGATGGCATCGCAATTATCAACAATTTGAACTACTGCCCCTCTTCCATAAGACAAGTCCTAATTGACAAATTCCCAAAAATAATTTGCCGATCAAAGTGCAAACTTTGCTACCCACGCTCCTGTCTTCAACACGCTTAATAAAATACAGACGATTTAAAGAACTATCTTAAAACCTTCTACTATAATATACACAGTGCATAACTTTGGGAATTGCCTCTTAGTTGGTATAAAAATATAAACCAAAACAAATCATAAATAAACGAGTTTTTTAGAATTCAATCACTCCGCTAACTTTACTTGAACAGAGCTAATCAAATGTGTACGATTACGTCTGGGTTATACAAGACTTACAAATGAACACCTATATAACCACTCCTCAAACATATGCCATCTCTGTTATAGTAATACTCCTAACAGAATCCAGCACATCCTCAATGATTGCCCAGCATTCCAATATAATAATTCTCAACATTTTTCCCAACTCACCCCTTCATTCCTTCTATCTAACCCTTCCAATGAAAACACAAAAAAAAAATTCAGTTCCTCAAAATCTCCAACATAGTCCATTCCATTTAACTAAATATACATCTGTGAACTCTAAGTAATTACTAAATATATTTCATTAACTATACACATACATAAGCTTAAGGCCATAGTAGCTCTAGCTTTTATATATTAGCTCTAATTGTAATTATAAGCTAATATACATATATTAATAATAGAAAAATAATATATATTTTATATCGCGTTTTTAATTGTAACTATAAATAATTATGAAAAATGTATTAAAAACTTTACAATAGCAACAATTTATGTGGTTGCACATAAGTGGCCGCCACTTGAGCACATAGTTTTCCTTCTACTGCCATTTCCTTTTCTGCTGGCATATAAGGTTCAATGTCCGCATTGAAGAACGCCTCTAACTTGCTGCCTACCTTCACACGTTGCGCCATTTTCGCTTCCAATATGACCCAGTAAACATAACCATTTTGTGTTTGCACTGTGGCCCTGTGGACACCAAAAGAACTTGCCAGTTGTAATACTAACAACTCTGTGCCACTTTGTAAGCCGTAGTTCTTGTCATGCCCTAAAAATTTATGATCCGCTTTTGCCGATTCCAGGAAGCGCTGCAATTGCTCTACATAGCCGCCCCTACGACATTTTATATTGCCACTGGACTTAGTCTCATTACATACTTTGGCAGTAGTAGTGGATAATAGTGAAGAAGTGTTTGGAGTGTCTATCAGTTTCGGGGTAGAGTAGCAATTAGGTTCTGCTTCCGAATCAGATGACGAATCAATATGTAGGTCTACGTTGTGATCTTTTAAGTCTGGCGTACTTCTGTCGAGTATTTTTTCTGGTAGGGTAGTGTTTGGAGTGTCTATCAGTTGCGTGGTAGAGAAGCAATTAGGTTCTGCTTCCGAATCAGATGACGAATCAATATGTAGGTCTACGTTGTGATCTTTTACGTCTGGCGTACTTCTGTTGAGTATTTTTTCTGGTAGGGTAGTGCTTGAAGATTTTTGAAAAACAACCATGTATGGTTCTATCTTCTCGTTTGAAGAACCGACATCTCTTGCCGTAGTTTGTATTAGCGTTCTGTTGTTATGCCGCGCACCGCAAATGTCACGTAGCTCTCCCCCTTCAATAGAATTACGCTTTATTTTTTTTATACTCGCCAGCGGCTTATAACGAAATTTTCGTGTTTGAATTGACAGGGCATTGCTGTATGGCTTCTTGGTCGCAGTGTTGCATCTACTCAGGAATCTTCTGGATGAACTTTCTTCCTCTCCACTAATGCCGATTCCTATGTGTATTGTTGAGCCTGCTAGAATATTTTCTTGTTGCTCGTCTTCATTGCTACTGTCATCTGATATTTTGAATTCTTCTGCTAAAATGTAATTACTGCCTTTACATTTTTTGTTCCTATATTTGTAGTCCTGAAAAACATTGCAAAAGCCTTTTCGACGCCGCATTATTGTTGAAATAGATCTAAAATATTTAGGTTCAAAAAATTTACATTTTCTAATTTAAGCACAAATCAAAGAAACTTTACTTATGAAACTGCTTTTTTGTTGTTCGCCAATTTGTTACCGAAGTTTATTAATCGATTTTGCACAGATGGCTGAATATCGCACAGTGATTCGACGCCATACAAAAATACTGATGGGTGTATATGATTGAACTTTTATAAATGCATAAGTAAATTCGGTGCATGAGAGAGGTCTTTTTTTATCTAAAAACCTAAATTTTAATTTTATTAAATCTTATTTATAATTTTGAACAAGATTTCATAATTTGCTATAGTTTAACAAAAAAAAATTTACTTATAAATGGGAATTTTCTATAAGCTTAAAGGAATCAAACATTGTGTTACCAACACCCGTAACTATGATGCAGTGTGGTGGCCGCGGCTAGCTCGCAGCAACGGTCGTGGTCCTCAACCCGCCACACAGCATCGGGTGGGGCAACTCTACAGAACAAAAAAAAACAAACAACTCACCATTTTTTGTTTTCAGCCGGGCATCCTCATAATCTCCGCCTTAGCCTAACATATTAATATACAAATATTTTTACTTTTACAAACTACTCCACATCTTACTTTTATATTTAAATGACTTAACTAACGTTTTTATAATAAAATAACTTAACTTTAAGTAAAATTATATATATATATATATATATATATATATATATATATATATATATATATATATATAATATATATATATATATATATATATATATATATATATATATATATATATATATATATATATTTCTCAATATAAAAATATATTACTAATTTTAAATATAACCCAAAAAAAATATATTGCAATTTTTAATATATACCGAGTATACCAGAAATAGATTTCTATAAGTTATACTTATCTTCACAATGAAAGTAATTTACTAATTATAAATAATAACAATTTTAATATTTACTAATAACAAATATATCATAAATTATAAATATATAGACTCAACAAATAATTTAATAATTATAACTTTATACATTAACAGAATATTTCACTATTTAAAAAATATATACTTACAAAAATATATTACTCTATAAATTATAAATATTTACTAATACAAAAATTTTCTTTTGCACTTGTTCGAATAGATGGGGTGGGCTCCCGTGACTTCAATCTGTCGGAGGACTGTTTTTTCAACAAAATCCCTGGCTGCTCTTCTAACAGGTGAGTTGTTATTCTTCATTCTTGATTAAAATTTTCCTTACACTCTCTGAGACTCCGCCTCTCAGTTATCTCATCAGTGCTGCGATGATCTGTTCAACAGACCACGGCCACTATGAGATAGCTGGCTTCGTCTCACCTTTCGCCTCCCCCTCTTGACGATGCAATTGGCGTTACACATTGGCACGTGACGCCACCGGCAAGAGTGGAGCACATTAACTCAACACAAAATGCTAGAGCACAAAATCACAATACACCACACACAAAGAAAATTTCAACTCACTTTTTTTTTAATTGGGTGCCATTAATGTTACCATCACCCCTACCTATGATGCAGTGTAGTTGCTACGAGCTAGCCGCGGTCACCACACTGCATCATTGTTAGAGGTGTTGGTAACAATTGTATAGAACATTTTGTTGAATTAACACTGAGCATTTTAACCAAATCAGATCTAAAATATTCCCAAACTTAACCTTAATTAATTAAAATTCGTGCACTCCGATACCATATGTAAATTCTACAACTTTTGCCATCAAACAAATATTTTAAGCATAATTAGTATAAGCTTTAAACTTTAATTAGTATAAGCATGCTGAAGGCCCTGGCAGCTAGTGCTCCCCTTGCAATGTAAAATAAAAATTAAGTTATTATTTTTCAAGTCATAATAATAATAACACTGAGTATTCAAAAATAGGCGCAATCGATTCGTAACTTGTATCGAGTTGTGCGAATAAATTAGCAAACGAATAAGGGGTGTACTTGGCAGCACTGTTTCAAATGTTTTTTTTAAAGATCTATTTTTTTATACAAAAACATCATTTGAATATGATTTAAATCAACACAATAATAGTTTTTAAAATCAAAAAGCAAAATCCAAAGATTAATTAGTGCTTTCTTTGAATTTAATCAGCTAAAATAGAAAATATCCCAAGGAAATTTTCATGGGTACTTTTTAATGTCGCTGGTTTTCAAGCAATTTTAAATTTGGAAAGACTTTCTATCGATGATAGAAAAATTCGCTCGTTTCATCCGAGTATTATTTACTTGAAAACTTTTCCATACAAAAGTCTTTCCTATCCTCGACAGAGTAGCGAATCGAATTTAATTAAATAATCAATCTTTGTAAACTATCTTATTAAGAAATTCAAAAACACTTTTAATAAGTCTGAATCGGTATGGTTGTATTATTGTCGTGGAAATTGTACTCGCGGCTCTGTACATGAAACCGGTAATATCCGCGATTAAATTGATATTTTGAAAAAAAATGATTTATAGAAGACAGTTACAAACAATTTTTTTTGAAAAAGGTTTGAGGAGGGAACTGATATCTTGGCAGACAGAAATAAAATGGCACCATTTAATTTGAAATATAAAAAAATATTTTGTGTCTATAGACCTTTATATTTGAGAAAATTAGCTAATTTTCCTATAGCATTCAATTATTAAACTCACTATAAGTTGCCGAATTTTGCAAAACTTAGCAACGAGTTTAATCCAAACATTCATAATTTGAAAAATTTGCTATTTAATGATTTTAAATGAATACAGAAAAGGACTGTAAAATAATGATTGTTAATTAACGATAACGTAACGAAAGTGGCCATTAATAATTCATATTCAATAGAGTTGAAAAAAAATAGAGTTCTCAACCACAGATAATTAATTAACTAGATATGAAACATCAATGACAGACAATTCCAATGGTATTGAAGTGGTGTACTTTTGAAAACATATCAAAATATTGCAGATACAAACAAATTTTAACTGGAAATGTGTATGAAATCTTTGCATTTAGTGTGCGGAATTGTGCCATAATTATATTTCTATATTATATAATAGATATTTAAAAACATCGAAACTTCAATTACGGCTCTTACCCTACGTCTCCACGGGCAATTTTTGATGGCATAACATCTGTCAAATTCGATTGCAATGGTTGGCAATATTTTAATGGTGGGCATTGCGATGTTATGCCATTGTCATTTTGAAAATGCCGTCAAGCAATCTAGTTCGCTGTGCCCAGGCTTGAAAACAATTTTTATTTAACGATGAAGAGGAAAAAAGAAGGAAACCGAAATTCTGGGTGAATCCTTTATGACAAAGAATGTAAATGCACAGTCTCCATTCATTTTAGCGTTTTTATTAATTTAATAGATTCGGTAAAACGAAAATGTCCGACGATGCTTCCACTGTGAGCGTCACGAAAAAATGAAAAGAGGCTGTGAAACAAACAAAATGACAACTGATTTCAACACAGCACGTTGGCAATTTATGGCATAACATATTTCATAACATAAATTGCCAACTTGAAGCAATTTGGAGTCTCCATTGGCAATTTGCTTGAAATTACCAATGGCATACCATCAGAAATTGCCCGTGGAGACGTAGGGTTAATTACCCTACGTCTCCACGGGCAATTTTTGATGGCATAACATCTGTCAAATTTGATTGCAATGGTTGGCAATATTTTAATAGTGGGCATTGCGATGTTATGCCATTGTCATTTTGAAAATGCCGTCAAGCAATCTAGTTCGCTGTACCCACGCTTCAAAAATTTTTTATTTATACGATGAAGAGGAAAAAAGAAGGTAACC
Source organism: Clusia tigrina (assembly GCA_920105625.2). NCBI lineage: Eukaryota > Metazoa > Arthropoda > Insecta > Diptera > Clusiidae > Clusia > Clusia tigrina. Next base: position 48,983,732 of record OV050032.1, on the reverse strand, counting down.
GAAATTCTGGGTGGATCCTTTATTACAAAGAATGGAAATGCACAGTCTCCATTCATTTTAGCGTTTTTATTAATTTAATAGATGCGGTAAAACGACGATGCTTCCACTGTGAGCGTCACGAAAAAATGAAAAGAGGCTGTGAAACAAACAAAAGGACAACTGATTTCAACACAGCACGTTGGCAATTTATGGCATAACATATTTCATAACATAAATTGCCAACTTGAAGCAATTTGGAGTCTCCATTGGCAATTTGCTTGAAATTGCCAATGGCATGCCATCAAAAATTGCCAGTGGAGACGTAGGGTTACATATCTAGGAATCCCAATGTCATTTTAAAACATTAAAAAAAAAACAAATTTTTTTGACCCAATTTTCCCTTAGTAGTTGTCAAAATTGAAATTATAGAAAAATGCAATCAAAACAAATATGCAAACAGGAGTTTTGATTTGAGTGAATAAGAGTTTTTAATTGTTATTTTTGTGAAGTTTGAACATTATGAAGAAATTATGAGTCTATTTAACTATTAAATGTATTTTATATAAATTGTGTACCACTTTAAACAGCTCTTATGCATTTCTCCATTCCTCTCAAATTCGTTTATTTGAAACAATAGCTAATCGGAGATTGCATGTGTTTGACAATTCCGGAGGTACGAAATTCACCTTGCAGCCACCATGTAAGTAAATTCGCTTTGGTTCAACCTTACATATGAGCTGTATGCCAATGGTACTGGATTGGACACAATTTAATGCAAAGCAAACAAAATATTTGGATCCAGCTTCTTTTTCAGATACAATTATTGGATCCGGAAGTGTTCGGAAACCAATCGTACAGATAGTAGTGCCTGTATTTGTCACTATTGGGAAAAGTTTATAATCAATCTGCTGATGCCGATCATTGTTGTTTTTTCTTGTTTTCAATTTCTATTTTAATATCTAGTTTTTAATTTCATTAATTCCAAGATGTCTCAAAACTCTAAACAGAGATATTTTTATATTTTTCATCTGCTTCCTTTGGCAACTATCCAAAACGCAGCCAAGTTTAACATGGAACCATAATTAGGACGAAACCATTCCAATGAGATTGGATCCGATCCTGTACCATTGGAATACAGCTATGGTTGTGGTGGTGAACACCAGAGAACATGGGTTGCGCTTAAGGTCCAAATATTCTTGACGGAACAAACGCAACGAAACAAATAAAAAATTCCGAAGGAAACAGCAGCTTTCAAACTGTATGTAAATCAAAGTGAGCGATTAGTTTCTTACGCACAAAACGCACATTTACAAACGACAACAAAAATTTCTGCTGGTTGCAGAATTTTTTGTAGGCGTCCGTAAATGCTCCGAAGACATTTGACACTTTTGAACTCATTTTACTACTTTGTTGTGATACACGATGAGCAGTCGAGTAGAGAACAGCGAAAGTGACGGATGTGTGTTTAATATGTTTCTTTTATTTAATAAAAAATAAGAATTGGGTTATTTCTATATTTATTAATCCTAAAATATATACATTATACATGTTAAAAAGCGCATCCACTGCTTTTTTAATATTTAATACCTTTTCCCGTTATTCTCCTATCTTTTGTTGCGATCGGTGTTTTGGCGTCTACCGTCTGTATGTTTGTTTTGTTTCTCTCCTTCTTTTGTTCCTTCCACTTGTCCGCTTTGCTGGTGAATGCGGCCAGGCTGAAACCTACCAGATTCTGAGGTACAGATGGCGCTGCCTCAGAATAGTAGAAATTCTAAAAAAAGGTGACTGACCGCCTCGACCGCTGGAGCGGTCACTGATGGAATAGCGGAAGAGGCCGAGAAAATTAAGATTAGTTTTTTTGGTTCGTGTCGGTTTTTTTGGATGGACAGTCTCTCGTCTCGTCCGTGGTCCTGTTTTTTTATCCGGGTATATTTAACGCGTGAAAGATAGCAATTGAAAATTTTTTGTTTGAATGCAATTACAATGTACCTGTGTCGAAAATAAACGTTAAAATTTTGAATCAATTTAAAGTGTTAGTTTAGTTTAAAGATTTGGCGTTAGAAAGTTTACCTTGATTATTGAGTGTGCTGACTAGATCCATAACCGCGTGTTTCCGGCACATCCCATAAGAGGGATAACTTATTGTTCCGGCCCACCCCATTCGAGCATAGGAGGAAAAGGAGGCTGCCGCCCGCCCCTAGAGATAAGTACATATTTGTTAAGTATATATTTGTTAAGTATACGCGAGTATACATATGTAGGTATTATTAAGTATACGCGTATATATATATAGGTTATTTATTTAAGTACCAGTAGGATGTTTATTGTGTTGAATTTAATGTAAAAAAATGTTAGGCTAAGGCGGACAATATGGGGCGGGCTCGCTTGTCGTCGTAGAGGAGGATGTTAGAAAACATGGTGAGTTGAAGTTTTTTTTTGTAGTGTTGTCCCACCCGATGCAGTGTGGCGGGTTAAGGACCACGACCATTGCGGTGAGCTAGCCGTGGCCACCACACTGCATCATTCTAGTGGTGCGGTAACACTTTTCAATTTATTTATTTATAAAAGAAAATTCGAGAAGGCGCAAAATACTTGTTTTGACAGTGGATCTTCTTTTTCTTCCCGTCAAGATTAATCGCTACACACGAAGTTTTGTAACGACATGTTTTTTTTTGCTTCGTTACGTTTATTCCGTCAATAGTAATCGGATCCTTACTTATTCATCCACTGAAAGAAAGATCACTACTGCCATTTTTCCCACTAGCGATTAACAAACTAATTTAAAATTCTCCCCTAACCCTTTACTTGTTGGGAAACCACTATTTAGGGTTGTCGTTTAATAAATTCTCATATTAATCTCGTCTCAAATAGTATAAAATTATATATTTCAGCTCGATAATTCTGATCATTATTAATAGTAGGTACATTAATCTGTATTCTAATAAGATAAATTTATTAAAACTAGTAGTTAATTCCTCATCTAATTTTGAAATTTTAGATTTGTTTGAATTTTCTTACTAATGAACTTACTATAATACACTTTCACGCAACAGCTATCAAGTATAAGTGGATTCAATAATCATACATTATAATTTATAAAATGGAAGAAAATAATAAATAATTGAAATACAATAAATAATTGATACATTATTATAAGATGAATTAGGTTTTTATAATGGAAATTATATTTATAAATTATTTTAAATTCAGAAAGTGCGTATTTTATTTACAATTCAATTTAGAAAATTGGGAGTAAAGGAAAAAAAATCAGAAATGTTCTTTAATTTTCAAAACAGAATATGGATTGAGCTGTGCTAGAAAAATTTTATTGAAGCCAGTTCATGAACTGAAAGTCAACTTACTGTGTCGCGAACAGGAAAGGGCAGGTGAACTCACGATGAGAACACAGTTCAGGGCAGAAAGTGGAGATAATTCTTGCGTCGCGAACAGACATAAAACCCCACGTCTCCACGGGCAATTTTTGATGGCATAACATCTGTCAAATTTGATTGCAATGGTTGGCAATATTTTAATGGTGGGCATTGCGATGTTATGCCATCGTCATTTTTAAAATGTCGTCAAGCGATCTAGTTTGCTGTGCCCGCGATTGAAAAAAATGTTTATTTATACGATGAAGAGGAAAAAATAAGGAAACCGAAATTCTGGGTGAATCCTTTATTACAAAGAATGCAAATGTACAGTCTCCATACATTTTAGCGCTTAAATTAATTTAATAGACGCAGTAAATCTGAAATGTTCGACGATACTGTCACGAAAAAAAGAAAAACGCGTCACGAAAAAATGAAAAACGGCTGTCCAACAAACAAAATGACACTGATTGCAACACAGCACGTTGGCAATTTATGGCATAAAATATTTCATAGCATAAATTTCCAACTTGAAGCAATTTGCAGTCTCCATTGGCAATTTGCTTGAAATTGCCAATGGCATGCCATCCAAATTGCCCGTGGAGACGTAGGGTAATTTGAGAGATATTTTGGAGGTTTCAAAGGCCTAACGTCTCGTAGCTGGTTAATTTTGATTTTTAATATATCGTCAAGCAATATGTTTCGCTTCATTCATACGTTGGTAAATTTAAAAAATGAAAGAAACGCCTGACAAAAGCGAAAACCAATATTTTGGATATATTTGTTCCTGGAAAAAAACTAAAGGAATATTTTTTTACATCTTTCACTCATTGACAAATTTACTTTGCCATTTTCAGAAATGCATTATTTTCGAATGTGTTTTTATAGCTGGGTTACTGTAGCTCTAAAAACTTTGTCTTCACAAATTTAACAGTTTTAAAATTTTAATCCAATGTTCATTTTCTGTGGCTATGCATTTTTCCGCTAGCATTGAAATAAGAAATAGCTGACAGACAAACAATATGACAGGTAATTTCTTGCTAATGGTAGGCAATATATTCCTAAATTTATATGCCGAATTAACTGACCCCACGTCAGAGTATACAGAGTAAAGAAACTTAAACGTCAAACGACAAAGCAGCGAAATAAAGCAGACGGACGTTGTACATGAATCTACAGAAAATCTTATTGAATTCACTCAGAATCGTGTTGAATCCACTCAGAATCGTGTTGAATCCACTCAGAATCATGGTGAATCCACTCAAAATCGTGGTGTGTCCGCTACAGACGCTGGCAGCGAAAAGAGTTTCTTTTCTCTGTGTTCTCCCACGTCTCTACGGGCAATTTTTGATGTCATAATGCAAATTTCGTTTGCCATGTAAGTATTTTGAAAATGTTGTCAAACAATCTAGTTCACTGTGCTCGCGGACTTGATTCATTAAAAGAATTGCTTCATTTATACGCTTTAGAGGAAAGAAGAAGGAAGCCGAGATTCTGGGTGAATTCTTTTTAATAAAAAAAGGGAAAAGCACAGTCTCCTTCCATTTTTGCGTTTTTATTTATTTAATAGACGCGGTAAAACAAATATTCTACGATCTGCCGCTGTGAGAGTCACGAAAAAAATGAAAGCCGGCTGTCAAACAAACAAAATGAGAACTTATTGCAACACAGTATGCTTGAAATATTTCAAGCCATAAATTGACAACTTGATGCAATTTGCTGTCTCCATTGGCAATTTGCTTGATATTGCCAATTGCAAGCGACCAAAAATTGCCTGTGGAGACGTGGGGTAATGTTGATGCACTAAAAGCGTACGAAAAATGGAAACTGAAATAATAAATTTTTATTATTTATATGGAAATAATATTTTTTTATATAATAATAATCTGATTAAGATTATAAATGTCGAAATCATTACATGGTAAAGCTATCGGCACTTTTTTAATGTTCAAAACTGTTACGTGCAAAACTAAAATAATTTAATTGTGAATTGCCAAATAAGTTTGCTTTCACAAAACCAATGTCAGAAGCGGATTGCCGAAGACAACAACTTGCATTATCAATGCGATTATGCATCGTATATATATGCCAGACAAGAGCGCATTATAGCTAGTTCGGACTAATATGGCATATTAACGTAGTACGAGTATATATAGCAAATCATATATCTAACCAATCATGTAACATGTTCATGTAATCGATGTCATAACATAGATGGTATGTAATGAATTAATGCGTGTCGAGGCCGAGTACCGTTATTAAATAATGCTTACGCTACTGCTTTGCAGGCGTATTCTTCGGACTGCGTATTATAAAGCAATAGATTTTGCTCATAAACCGATGTGAGCTCCATTGTTTGGGTGCGGTTCCTTTCATTATTTAAAAATAAATTTTATTTTTGCGTGTTTATACAAATATTATACCAGTAAAGTGAAATCAGTAAATTTCACATCAATAAATATCAAATCAGGAAACGTCAAATCAGCAAATGTCAAAATGAGCCCAGAAATTTTTAACAAAATAAAAAATCTCGCCCCACATAACTTTTCTCCTCCCCACTTCCCTATTTGCCCGTAGATGTCAAAATGAGTCGGTTCTCTGAGGCTAATGTGTCCATGGTCAAACTAAACGAATTTATTTCGTTTGCTGCGAAAAATTTTGTAACTGTGTGGCTACCCCAAAAAATTTTTTTTGCATAACACCTGATTGTCTAGTTTCGTATTGCATTTTGTTGCCATTTCTGTTGAATGCTTTTTGTAGGTGCAAGAAAGTTATATCGAAGATTTTGTCAATTCTTTTGAAGTCAACAAAGGAAATTCTGGAGAGTTAGGTTTCTTAATTTTACGCAAGTTTAAGTAAAGTGTGATTACTATGGACCCGTCATTATTAAAGGAACGCGAGGCGTTCAAGAAACGGGCCATGGCTACTCCAACGTAAGTATGGTAAGTTTACTGTGATGTGGAGGTCGTTAAAATATATCTAAATATAGGATCGAAAAAAAGCTAAAAGTAGAAGGGCCACCCATTTCATATAAGGATGAAGGTAAGAAAAAAATGCGGCCACCCAGTGCCCCCAAACTGGATTCGCTATCTACCAGGTAGGTTTCCTTTATTTTATAAAGCATACAAATTAACTCATACATATTCTTGTTGAAGTTATAAAACTATGTCGGGAAGTTCTCAGTACCGATTTGGGGTATTGGCTAAAATTGTTAAGTTTATGCGTAATCGCCATCAGACTGGTGATGATCATCCATTGACCATTGAGGAGATTTTAGATGAAACTAATCAGTTGGACATTGGTCAATCCGTAAAGAATGTAATGTGAAATGTGCTTAAGACGTAGTTTTGAACCTTACATCATTAAATGTTCTATGTTGTAGTGGTTGTCCACTGAGGCTCTTAGCAATAATCCTAAAATTGAAGTCACACCTGATGGTAATCGCTTTGGATTTAAGCCAGTATATAAAATAAAAGATGGAAAACACTTATTACGCATTCTGAAACAACATGACCTAAAAGGATTAGGTGGAATACTGTTTGATGATGTACAAGAATCATTACCGCATTGTGAAAAAGTTCTCAAACTACGTGCCAACGATATTGTTTTTATTGTGCGACCTATGGATAAGAAAAGGGTTCTTTTTTATAATGATAAAACGACCAATATAACAGTAAGATCTGTGCAAGTTCAAATCAAATAGTCATTAATTTATATAACCAATATATTTAGATAGATGATGAGTTTCAAAAATTGTGGCGCTCAACTACAGTTGATGCAATGGACGATGCAAAAATAGACGAGTATCTAGAAAAACAAGGTTGGTACATAGGAGAGCTAACATATAATTTTATGTACTTAATATGTCCATATATATTTACAGGCATTCGTTCAATGCAAGACCATGGGCCAAAGAAGCCTATACCCAAGCGCAAAAAGGGTTCAAATAAAAAACGCTTATTTAAAAAACCAAAAGATAATGAGCATATGGCTGACGTTTTGGAAACATACGAAGATAACACTTTGACCCAAAAAGGAGTGAACCCCGCATAGCACTTTATAGCAATTAATTTATATATATCCCGTTATGGATATGAGGATATAGATTACATTCAGAATGGATGAATTCAATATAAAATACCATTCCAACTAAAAATTTGGATGAAATTTTCACCCTTCAACATTCAAGCTTCATACATCTATTGCACAATAATCATACGAATATTCTTTATGCAATGGAATACAGAGCAACGAGTATAGAAGAGTGGTTTCAACTCCTTATTATAAACATCATCCAGGCTATTTAGAAAGTGAAAGCTTCATTATTTTTTTTGGTTTTGTGTGGCATAAGCTTTCACGGTACAGATTATGCTAAACTTTAAAGACACAAATAATTTTCAAAACAATTTTTTTACAGTAATTTTCACATATGCTTGAGTTAAACACATGAACATACTTGTAACGACTTGTGAGCATCTTTATTGGTCTAATCTTTAGTATTTGCGGGGGAAGTGAAAGCTTATCTATCAATTAAAAAATAGGCATATTATAATCCATTAGATCACCAGTATTTGCTTTAGATAAGGAAACTAGGCGAATATAAAAACATATGAGTGCAGTGCAAGTAAATAAGCGAACAAAATTAAATTAAAGTGCAAAGGCAAATTTACAGTGACTATATAAAATGCTTAACCACATCCAGGATACTTTTTTTTACTTAAAGCATAAACAATATATAGTGATATCAGTCAAGGAAAGATGAAATATACTAAACTCAGAGTTAAAACAAGCTCTTGGATTTGGTTAAACTGATTCAATATATATTTTTGTAATAAAACGTATTTCTTCTTAATCAATAAAACTATTTTTATGCAACAATGCGGTTGAGAGCAGATAACACAGAAAATAATCTCTTTTTCGCTGCCAGCGCCCGTAGCGGACGCACCACGATTTTGAGTGGATTCACCACGATTCTGAGTGGATTCAACACGATTCTGAGTGGATTCAACAAGATTTTCTGTAGATTCATGTACAACGTCCGTCTGCTTTATTTCGCTGCTTTGTCGTTTGACGTTTAAGTTTCTTTACTCTGTATACTCTGACGTGGGGTTAGTTAATTCGGCATATAAATTTAGGAATATATTGCCTACCATTAGCAAGAAATTACCTGTCATATTGTTTGTCTGTCAGCTATTTCTTATTTTAATGCTAGCGGTAAAATGCATAGCCACAAAAAAGTTTATTTTACTCCGTATACTCTGGTTGAGAGTCTCAAATGGAACAACAACAATGGATTTGCCGGGATCATTCACTTACTGCTGCCATGACCTTGCTAACTATAGGTTTTTGCAAGTATTATATTGGCAAATGGAGCGAAGGAATCCCCGTTCACCTCTTTATTGAAAGAAGCTTGGCAACCCAAACAATATTAGTATTAATGACCAAATTAATAAATTATTGATTAAACAATTGTAAAACAAATGAAGGCACAATAAGGTGCTGCATGAAATGCATATACATACCTGAAATGGAATGTCAGTTCAAGGGGGAACCGTAATTGTAAAAAAGGCAAACTTGTTTTATGCATATCGTTATTCTCGATAGTGAATTATTATTTCAAAAATATAATTAAGCGTTCAATTTTATAGTGTGGTTTTTAAGAAGGATAAACTAGAAGTACCTTGCAAGCGCCCGAACAGGGGCTAGTTTTTGAGAAGGTGTGCACCTTCACGCTCGTTGATAATTCCTCTATAGAGACGATAACAGATGACTATGGATACTTGATCTGTGAGGATTTGTTTTTCATCCCATCGGACGCGTACCCGGATGTCGGATAGGAGGCACATGGGGCTTATTTAGGTGTCTCTTGAAGGCATATGAACTGTGTATGATATCTACTAGATTTAATGGTGTAAGGACACAGGAAGGTCCCAGCTATAACTTCTTGTCGCTTCTTAACATGATAGGGAGCGTATTCAGGAGGTGTGGAGACTTGTTTTATCGGCCGTTGCACCTTCAGAATCATTCTGTGTATAATATACAGATTCAGGGGGTTTGTGTCTCCAAAGCTGGTTCTGGAATGCAACGACCGGTCAGTGGACTCGTGGATTCTTGTACGAGAACCTAAAAGAGGATGAAAATGAGGAAGAGGCTTGACTATACTCTACAAAGAAAAATCAGGTAGTGGTGCTGCCTGGCCTTCTGTAGTCGAAGCTTCCAAGCCTAGAACTAGTAAACTAGTAAGTAAACGTTTGTGGGAGAAGACACCTGGAGGTTGTAGTTGCGAGGTTAATGTCCAGCATACCATCTGGCACAGCAGCAAATGCAACGAGCTTGAGTTTCTACTTTTCGACTGTGTTGTTTCCACCACCCTTAATATTCAAAGCAGAGGTTGTTGGTCTACTTTTGTTACTGTTAGGTGTCCCGGACAACCAAAACTCCTTCTGTCTCGACAGTGAAAACTACTGTGGACAGAGGTCATTAAGGACCACCTGTAAGTGGCATTAGAGGACGAACGCAACTACTGCAAACAGCTTTTGGAGAAATGGGGGGCGAAATAGAGGCAAGGCTGAGTCAAATAGTCATATACCACGTCATTGCAAATCTGGAAGGTCAATTCCCCAACTTTGACTCGCCAAAGGTTGTTTGCGATGTTCGAGTTTTTAAATGCGAGGACCAGTTCTCGGTAGACTTCCTCAAGAAGACCGTGCAAGTGATCCAGTCTGAAAGGACTTGATGCTCAAAGTCATCCCAGTCAGCGAAATCCCTAAGAGGCCGAGGGCGTGTATTTGGATCCCGAATATATGAACTGAACAGTGGCAAACTGTCGCTTTTTTACAGGCCCCTAATAGTACCATCCTCATGACTGACTGGGTGGCCATAAAAGTGGAGGCTCCGCAGAAACACAGTATGCTCTACCTTTTTCAGATAACTGAAGACAACATTGAATACCTGGAGAAGGTCGATAGATGTGACGGTGGTTACAATGGAGGCTACAGACGGTGTCAGACTGAAACTAGCTCGGCATATGTGGCTTCTGTTCGTTCAGAGGAGGTTCAACAAATGATTTAAAGTAACGATTATCCACTGCTTTTAGATTGCGATTCCAGTCCAGTCCACTATTACTTTTCCCCAGTATGGAGGACTTAAGTGGATGGGAGGAAGTACTAGTGCAACACTACTAACTTATAATGCGGTAGTAAATGTGAAGATGTGGAGAGCATCTGACGAAAACTGCCTTTCGGGTCACAGTTGGATACTCTTCAATCTGGATCTCCAGGTAGTGGCTTCACCATCATACCGAAATCCAAAAAGAACCTATTGGGATAGATTCAAAAAATGTAATTAGCAAACTGGATTAGATTTATAGATTAGATTTATATAAGGGTGTTATACACTGCGACCTGAAAGATCTCTTGTGATGCCCCTATTTATTTGAAAGATGAGGATAGTCTCATTTATAAATCTTCTGTCAGGTTAATTTCCTACAGGAATTCATATATTTTGGAGGAATCAAGATGAGGGATCTTGCTCATATCTAAGATATATTCTCCAAAACACCTGTGTCTTTTGTGGTCCACAGTCTGTGATCAGGTGCAGTGAGGTTTCGTCACTTAGCAAACTGGATAGGGTTCCATTTACAGTGGCGGACTAAAGTCTACATACAGCTACTGCTTTTCTTATTTTCGTGAAAATGTGTTTTTAATGCATTAAATTATTTTCATAATTATTTCATTTGATTTTTAACCAAAATTCACAAAAATAGAAAAAATAACGTGACAAAAGTCTACATAAAGTTCAGTCTAAACCAGGGGTGTCCCCGCCGCTGTGCGGTGGTCAAACCAAATACTCTATAATAAGAATATGCGACAACCTCTCTTCAGTACTAAATTGTGTTGCTGGCTCGGGGCTGGGAACATTTTGATATTGCAGAGCTTTTTTCCTTATGTGGATCGAATTTTGCTACTATCTTATCAGTATTTCATTGTTCTTTGCCTCGTCGTTCTTCTGTGTCGCTCTGCCTCGGATTAAGAACACAAATATAATGGAATAATGATAATGAACACTTGTTGGATCAGTGCTTGATGCAACGACACAGGTGGTGCAGATAAATTTTGAGAGAATTCAGATCTCGCTTCTGTCAAAATAGTCAGCAGGCGGGTTCCGGAGGCATGAGAATATTTGTAGTAACTGGCGAAAAACTTCTTTGACGGCTGAAATTTTAGTTTTATAACGGCTGAGGTAATCTCGTCACTTGGAACTTTGAAACACTTCACATTTTTTTGCCCCAACTTTTGCGGCATATTACAGAAAATTTGCCCATTTTATTATTTTCACTATATAATAAATAAAAAAAATTTATAAACAGCAAAATTTTATGTTTCGATAATTTCAATAAAGCGCGGCAAATTTTTTGGCGGCACCGGTTTTCATAATTTGACAGAACCGAGACCGAAAGAGAACAACAAAACAGAATAGGATACGAAACGTCACTTATCTGCACCACCTGTGTCGTTGCATCAAGGATCAGTGTCCCGAAGAAATATTTCTTAAGCATACACAATTGTACATACAAGCACAAACTTCTTGTTTGTATTATCAATTTTGCTTATGCTTTTCTTCTACACGAATGTAGGTCAAATTATGTCACATGGTGTGGAGTCATACATATATTTTTTTATATACATATTTACAATTTATTATTTTGAAGTTTGACAATTTGCACAAAATTGTCACATTTCATATAAAGAACACACACTATTTAATGAAATCAAATACTTTCTCAATTTTATACGTACATGAATATGTGTGATTAAGAAATTTAGAATTTATTTGATTTCATATATTACAGATTTTTAAGAAAATGGAAATATTGGGACTCATTTTGTAGGTTTTGTTGCATTATAATAATAATAATAAATAAAAAATGTATTATTTCTATTGAGTATGTTCGCCACTCATACCAGGCGAACAGAAAACGAAAGCAGTAGGGATTTACAATTTTCAATTGCAAGTTGAAATTATTCTTCAATTGCAAATTAGGCCACTTTTAACCAGAGGTCCCCAACTCACAAAATTGCAGCCCTCTTAAAGAAAGCTTACATATTTGCAAGGTTTCGCACTTCTAGCTAAGCTTCAAGCTTGGAAAGCGCTGCCTATTGCTTCGTACGTACACAAGAAAGGTATTCCTTTTCATTGGTGCTTCAAAATATCAGATCTGAACAAAAGTGAATCCCCTCGCATTAATTCTGAGCAGGCACTTACATACATTTATACATATACATATAGTCTAGTATAGTATAGTAGGTAGCGACTTGCGAAGGGACCGAAATGCCCAATACAAAGAGGATTTGTCCACATTACATAACAATTTAATAATTTTAATTTTCAATTCCTGCTGTGAAGTGTGGTGCTGTTTTCGCTTTCTGTTCGCCTGGTATGAGTGGCCGATATAATCAATAGAAAGATTTTTTGGTAGAATATGAATGAGTAAGAAGCATTTTTGTATGTGAAATATAATTTACATATTAAAAATATATAAAAATCCCAAAGTTCTATATATTTAAAATGTTTATACATAAAATAAATTTTTATAAAATATTCCAAATTTCTGTAAAAGTATGAAAAAATCAAATATTAAGCATTTCAATTCATGATATGTATATATGCATATTAATATACCATAATATATATCCAACCGAATAAGTTGGATATACGTATGTAATTTATATACATATGTGTGTACGTATAAAATTGCGCTTTAATTGCTGAAATCAATATAAAGCACAATAAATGATAAGCAAACGATCAAGATGTAAATAATCAAAATAAAGAAGGAATTAAAATCCAATTTATAAATTCGGTCCACAAGACACAAAGCTCTTAATAAAAGCTGTCAACAAAAGTCGACAGTCCCGAATCAAAGCAACATTTCAAGATTTTGTACTAACTGGAAGGTTGTCGCATATTCTTTATAGAGAGTATTTGATTAAACTTTAAAATACTCGCTGAACCTATTTTCGCTATGTGCGAAAACTCAAACGCATGGTTGCATTTGATACAGTTATAGTGAAAAACGTTGAATACGTTCCTAACTTGTGCACGAATTTTTTGTCAGTAAGTCAAATGGCGTTGAACGGCAGAAAAATCGTTTTTGAAGACAAATCTTGCAAAATATTTGATAGGGTAAGCAACAAGCAAATTGCTTCTGAGACATTGGTCGGTGGACTTTACAGGCTAGATTGTGCTGAACATGGCCATGTATTTGCGGCTATGAACTACGAGTTGTGGCACAGAAGACTCGGGCATATGAGCAAAGATCTGATGAGCGCAACGGGTATTGCAAAAGGATATAATTTTAAATTATCCGGCAAGTCGAGTTGCAAAACATACAAGATCGCCGTTTAATGACAGCAAAAGTTCTGCTCAAAGTGTTTTGGACATCATACATACAGATGTAATGTAAGAAATTTGTTGTAAAACAGTGCTCTAAAAGTATCAAAATTCTACGCTCTGACAATGGGAAGGAGTATGTTAACAGTCAGTTCGAAAAATACCTCGCTGAATGTGGTATTTTACATCAAACCACAACACTATATACAATAGCATCGCAAAGCGTATGAATAGGACGCTCATGGAACGAATTCGATGCATGCTTTTGGATTCTGGTCTCATTGAAAGGTTTTGGGCAGAAGCGACGAACACGGCAGCATATGTATTGAATCGGATCGCACGTAAGTCGAATACAACGAGCCCAGAGGAAGCTTGGTCAAAAAACAAACCTGATTTAAAGCATTTGCGAGTATTTGGGTGCAAAGCCTTTGCCCACATACCAAAGCAAAAGCGCACAAGGAAATTTGCAGCTAAATCTGTGGAATGCATATTCGTCGGGTACAGTGCTACCACATAAGCATATAGACTATTCAACATTAATACTAAGTCAATCATCATAAGTCGTGACGTGGTGTTTATTGAAAATGAAAAACCGATTTTAACAAAAGAGTCTGAAAACATGTATTTTAACGATTTTTGGCAGCAGTCCATTAAATATGATGCCAATTCAGAGGGGCGATGTGGAAATATGAAATTGCCATCAGAGGGTGTGCAAAATTCTTCAGAAAAAGAAAAGGACAAGACAGCAAATGAAGACAGTACAGACGCGATCAGCGATGGCACCTCAATTGAAGATAGTAGCAATAATGAGAATGACAATATCAACGATGTAACGTATATTCCAGAAGAAGACTTAAGTTCAATGGATTAGCAGGTACGTAGATCTGAACGAATCAATCAGTTGCGTACTTCGCATAATTTTTGTGCAATGAGTTTTATATTAGGTAGGTAGGTAGGTAGGAGTGGCCGCCCAGTTTGCCAAAAGCACACTTGAGCACACATAATGGCCCATTCTGATACCACGGTGTGGCGCCGTTCAAGCACTGACTAAAAAGGTTCCCATACTTGGGATGGTGATAGTCAGCGCAAGGACAGCGCCTGGAAAGGCACGACTCCCCCGTCATGTTTCAGGAAACCATCTTGATACTTTGATGAACCTGGCTATGTCCCTAATATTAATGGATGACAGCTCTGTCAGGCTTGTAAGAAATGGGGCACCAAAGGTGCGAATTCTTCTGCTCAAGGATGGGCAGTGGCATAAGAGGTGGAAAACCGTCTCGTCCTCCTCCTCGAAGCCACAGCCTCGGCAAAAGTCATTTGAGGGTAGGCCCAGTCTTTCTGCGTGCTGTCCCATTATGCAGTGGCCGGTCAAAACCGACACAGTTGTCGACAGTGATACGCGATCAAGTCGAAGAAGTTGATTGGTTCTGTTTTTGTCCATGCTTGCCCAAGTTAGTCTAGCCGTGTGGTAGGATTCCTCGTTAGCCCAGGATTTGTAGGCGTCAGCCAGATATTTCCGTTTGACTTCGAGCTTGGCTGTTGCCAGTGGAATGCCGATGTTTACAGAGGGGTGAATGTCGTGCATTAGCGTGCCTGCCTTGGCAAGCTCGTCCGCCTCGCAGTTTCCCGGGATTTCGCTGTGTCCGGGAACCCAGACTAGGTGCACCCGAGAGTAACTTGCGAGCTCATTTAAAGATGTTCGACAATCATGAACTAGTCTTGATGTGGCAGTGGAGCCAAAAAGAGATTTAATGGCGGCCTGGCTGTCTGAGAAGATAGATACGTCAACTGCGCCGATATCACTACTCAGCATCCATTTGGCTGCGTGGTAAATGGCCATGACCTCAGCTTGAAAAACGCTGCAATGGTCTAGGAGACGTAGGGAGATGTTTAAGTCCAGCTTGTCGGAATAAATACCGCTGCCGACTCTACCTCCAAGCTTGGAACCGTCGGTGTAGATTTCGACTGTTTCACCGACGATTCGGTTTTCTGAGGTCCAGTCGCTTCGACTTGGAATAGTGAGGTCGAATTCCCTGTTCAAATCGGGATAGACCGACATATAATCTATAAAGTTGGGGACAGGTGGGTCCTGCTTCAGAATTGAAGCATGGCCTGTCAGGGTTATGCGCCAGTGCGAAAGAGCATTAAGTCTAATCGCTGTCAGCTTGGCTTGTTGCTTAACCAGGATCCCCGAGGGGAGCCAGTGCAGCATGGCAAAAAGGGCTTTCGTAGGTGTGCTACGAAGAGCGCCAGTGATCAGTAGAGCAATGGATCTTCTGATTTTATCAAGGGGTTTGATATTACAGGCTTTTTCAAGAGCTTGCCACCAGAAGACCGACCCGTAAAACAGGTTTGGTTCAACGATGGCCGTGTAGAGCCAGAGCACGACTCGAGGACGAAGTCCCCATCGTGCACCAACTGCTCTTTTACAGCAGTGTATAGCGCATGTTGCCTTACGTGCCCTCTCAGCTAGATTGGCTTTCCAATTAAGCTTTGGGTCGAGAATCAGGCCTAAGTACTTAACGTGTGTGCTCAAAGAGAGCGGAGTGCCGTTTAGACTAGGCATTGTAAACTTTGGAATTTTGTACTTCCTAGTGAAAAGCATAGTCTCGGTTTTGGATGGGTTAACCCCAAGTTCGAATTCGCGACACCAGTTCGACACAATAGAGAGTGAATAGTTAAGTTTTTCGGAAAGTGTTTGTGGGAATTTGCCGGATGCCGCGATTGCTATGTCGTCCGCATAGGCTATCACTTTGCATCCAGTAGATTCCAATCTCACCAGTAGTGTGTTAACTGCCAGGTTCCAGAGGAGGGGTGATAAAACACCCCCTTGTGGCGTGCCCCTGTTAACCAGCCTCCTGGATTGGGCACTGCCGATCGTGGAAGTGATGATCCTAGATTTTAGTAGAAGCTCTATAAATTTAAGAAGACCTGAATTCAGGTTAAGATTATAGAGTGCGGAGATGACAGCGTTGGGGCATACATTGTTGAATGCTCCCTCGATGTCCAGAAATATGGCAAGTGTGAATTCCTTGTACGCCAAGGATTTGTCAACTTGAGAAATGAGAGAATGAAGTGCTGTTTCAACCGATTTGCCTTTAGAGTAAGCGTGTTGAGATACAGAGAGAAGAGAAGGGTTGATCGATGTCCTGATATGAAGGTCAAGAGCTCTTTCTAGAACCTTAAGAAGAAAGGATGTTAGACTTATGGGTCTGTAATCCTTAGGTTTGGTGTGCGAGGCCTTCCCAACTTTTGGTATGAAGACGACCCGAGCCGTGCGCCAGCGTAAGGGAATGTATTGCAGTCTGAGGCTTGCATTATATATTTGAAGCAGCCATGGAAGGATAATCTCTTCCCCATTTTGGATATCGGCAGGAATGATGCCGTCCGGTCCGGGGGACTTGTATGGCTTAAAGGTTTGAATGGACCATTCAAGGTGACTTTTTGTCACTTGGAATGTGGGGAGGGTATCATGCGAAACCTGCTCCACCTGGTAGAGTGCTTGATCCGCTGAGGCTAAACTCCCTGGGAAGTGGGTGTCTAGCAGGATATCAAGGGTTTCGGCGCTTGAGTGAGTCCAGCTGCCATCTGGTTTTTGGATACAGTCAAGGGCTTTGTTAGAGGAGTGGAGAATTTTACGAAGACGGCTAGCCTCGGACGTCGATTCAATGCTTTCGCAAAATTCCCTCCATGACGCTCGTTTCCCTCGCCTAATGGCGTATTTCAACTCTTTTTGTTTATTTTTGAAAGGGGCCCACTCAGCTGTAACTTTAGCTTTGTTGAAAAGCATTCTACAAGTTTTGCGAAGACTTGCAATTTCCGAGTTCCACCACGGAGGTTTAGGTTTGCCCCGTGGTTCGGGAGTGATGCAAGAAATATGAGTGGCTTTTTTAAAAGCTGTGGACAGATCGTCGACCGCCCGATCAATGTCGGGACAGTTGTGGATAATAGGGGGAGTCGTTGCTAAGCATGACCCCAGTTTGAGCCGGAAAAGAGGCCAGTTCGTGTTTTTTCTATTGACAGGTTTAAGAGATTCTGTATTGCCTGTAGTCTCCCTCAAGTCAATGTCAAAGGTGATATAGCAGTGGTCCGAAAAGGAGCATTCCTGTGAGACGAACCAATTGCTTATCATGTTCGAGTAGTTATCGCTGACGAGGGTGATGTCAAGCACTTCCTTCCTTACGGATGTAAGGAAGGTCGGCTCATTTCCCCGGTTAGCAATGCCTAAGTTATTTGAAATGATAAAGTCGAAAAGACATTCACCTCGATCATTTGTGCCGGAGCTGCCCCATATTTCGTGATGGGCATTGGCATCGGCGCCGATAATTACCGGAATCTGTTTTTGGTGGGCTACAGCAACCATTTGCTTCAGTATGTTTGGTGGCGGGGAGTCGCCATAGTCATGAGCCATGTAGTTCGAGGAGATCCAGAAAGTCCGTGGACCCATTTCAATGACCATGGCAACATTGTCTTTGTCACTGAATCTAGGGAGTAAAAGAGCGTTAACGCTGTTTTTTACCAGAATGCAGGATCTTGGTTTACCTTGATCCTCGATATATACCATACGATATCCGTATGCATTGAGTCCAAAAACCCGGTAATTTATGACCCAAGGTTCTTGGACGAGAATGAGCTCCTCCCCTATATCCGAGAGGCGGAGAAGCAGGGCTGCCGAGGCAGTTTTCGAATGCTGAAGGTTAATCTGTAGTACCTTCAGCATTGTCTGTGGGACAGCACCAGCTGGGGGAGGCTGTTGGGGGGCTTGGGCATCGCACTTGTAGATGCGGAAAGTGATGGCTCCAAAGCCATAATTAATAACCCCCTCGCGGGAGTTGATGGGAACAAGGGATTGCTCGTTCAAAATGATGGTGACCTCACGCAAAGTGCCTTTGGGGTCACCAACTTTCGCGACCTTCCAGCCATCGGTGGGAAGATCGGTGTTGCTGAGCTTGAGGATCTTTAAGATTGCTTCGGGCTCAGAGGGCTCGGCAGGAAGCCATGTTTTGGAGCGAGGGCGTTGGGGAACCTGGTCCAAAGGTACCGCGTTGAGCTGTGCACCCGGCCATATCTCACCTACCCTATTGATCGCTACCTTGTATAGATCCGCCGAGCGTTGGTCCGAGCAAGATATGATCTTAATATGTCCTTGATACCACCCTGCGTCACGGCAGCTGGGTGAAGGACCAGGGTTGAGGGACATAACCTCAACGAAAATTGGTAACAGTGCCATTTCGACCTGTCTCCAATTGGCAGGAGTAATGGTCCCATCGGCATTGGCAGAGTCGACCACAGCCCATGTGAGGCTCTCTTTCACAATCTCACTAAGCGGTTTGGAGAGCTTAGGCTTGGGAGTAGCCAGCCTTGCGCGCTTAGGGATGCTTTGGGTGGATTGGCCCGGGCGATCGGCTGATCTCTGCCTCTTGGGGTTACCGGCTGCTTGTGCAGTGGAGGAGTGGACACGCACATCAGCGTGTGCTTTTGCCCACTCAAGCTTGCCCTTGTCGTATTCTGACAGTTGAGATGGTTCTGAAGCGTTGAGCCTCGTCAAAATACGGTAAGCCGCTCTACGCGTCCTGTACGCCCTTGTACTCGGGTTCACGTTGGTAGGTGCACCTGAAGGAGGAGCGGTACGAGGAGCAGTTACCATCGACTTGTGAGGCAATATCGAGGCGTTTGCTGAAGAGGGCTTAGGCGGAGCGACTGCTGCTGGTTTGTGAGTCAATACCCTAGCAGCCGCTGAAGAGCCTGGGGACAGCGAAGAGCTCTTGGGTGGCTTATTAGCCGAAGCTGTGGTGCTTGTTGAAGGGGCAGTGCTTATGCTGCTTGTCTTCGAACCAAGGGCGGGGGTGTTGCTGGTGGGCATTTGCCTAGCCAGGGTTTTGCGCGTCCCTGAGGGGATATGCGCGGAAATTTTGTTTGTGTTTGTGTTTGTGTTTTTATTTTTTGTTGTGTTCATGCAATAAGGGTCCCCACTCAAAGCCGCTATCTCAGTCCGAACGTGTGGTCACTAAATATGGTCCCATGGTTATCTGTGCAAGCAGGGAGGCCATGCGAGGGTTGGCACAAGCCCTTATGGGGTCAAGTGCTCAGAGCCAGACCAGTGCTAATCGGGACTTGTGAGGCAATATCGAGGCGTTTGCTGAAGAGGGCTTAGGCGGAGCGACTGCTGCTGGTTTGTGAGTCAATACCCTAGCAGCCGCTGAAGAGCCTGGGGACAGCGAAGAGCTCTTGGGTGGCTTATTAGCCGAAGCTGTGGTGCTTGTTGAAGGGGCAGTGCTTATGCTGCTTGTCTTCGAACCAAGGGCGGGGGTGTTGCTGGTGGGCATTTGCCTAGCCAGGGTTTTGCGCGTCCCTGAGGGGATATGCGCGGAAATTTTGTTTGTGTTTGTGTTTGTGTTTTTATTTTTTGTTGTGTTCATGCAATAAGGGTCCCCACTCAAAGCCGCTATCTCAGTCCGAACGTGTGGTCACTAAATATGGTCCCATGGTTATCTGTGCAAGCAGGGAGGCCATGCGAGGGTTGGCACAAGCCCTTATGGGGTCAAGTCCTCAGAGACCGACCAGTGCTAATCGGGAGTTCCACTCAACCGAACCCACACTACCGACCTAACGGTAACAGACGTCGAACGTACTTTGAGGCCTGCCAAGGTTTTAACGGGACGGGGGCAGCTGCAACCTTAGACTGGAGCCGTTCACACTCAAGTTTCACCTTGATGCTACCGTGACAAAAGACAGCTAGGTCCAGAAAATTACAGCTACCAGCCCAGGGCAATCAGAACAGTTACATTGGTCCAAAGAGAAGTCCGGGAACGAAGGATGGGGGTCGTGCCAATTGGTGCTACTGAACTCCCGTGCAAGAAAACAGCAGCACCTGGGGGAGTGTAGACCATTTAGCGTAACCCAGGGTGCACCGCGTGGAGGCGGTCTACATTACACCCCATTATATTAGAAGAACCTCAAACAGTTGAAGAAGCGTTATCCTGTTAAAATGCTGATGTTTGGAAGAAGGCTATTCAAGAAGAGATGGCGTCACATATGGCTAACCAAACATGGGAGCTTACAGATTTACCACCCAGAAAGAAAGCCATTCAGTGCAAATGGGTATTCAAGAACAAAATCAATTCTGACGGAGTGGCAGAAAGATATAAGGCAAGACTAGTCTCTATCTGTTAAATACCACATGGCAATCTATCAAATATATGCTGTCACCGCATTTTCAAATGCTGAGTTAAAAGAAGAAGTTTTTATGAGGCAGCCAGCCGAATTCGATGAGAATTCCGGAAGAGTTTGTAAGCTAAATAAGTCGTTATATGGCTTAAACAATCAAGTCGAGCTTGGAACGAGAAACTCAACTCCGTGCTACTGGGCTTTGGACTCCACAGAAGTGAAGGGGATCAGTGCATACATCACACTGGATCGGAAAGCGAAATGTTGTTTGTGGCCATATACGTAGACGACGTGCTTATATTCGGCAGAGACGTCAAGAAGATCGAAGAACTCAAAACGAGACTGATGAAATCTTTCAAAATGAAAGATATGGGTGAAGCAACTTTTGTCCTGGGCATAAGAGTCAGACGAGACGACAGCGGTATAAAAATTGATCAAACAAGATACATTGCTGATGTTTTAAAACGTGTTGGTATGGACACATGTCATCCGATATCTACGCCTATCGACATAAATCAAAAGCTAACGTCCGAAATGTGTCCAAAGACTGAAGCTGAGCGGATTGAGATGTCTAAAGTGCCTTATATGCAGGCTGTAGGGTGTCTTCTGTATGCTGCGCAAATAACGCGACCGGAAATCTGTTTTGCAGTCAACATGTTAAGCCGTTTTACTATAAATCAAGGCAAAGCGCATTGGACTGCACAATAAATAAATGTTTATTTTTCAGGAAAAATCTTGACGAAATCACTAGTTTCTGCGATGCAGACTGTACCGGTGACATTGACAGTAGACGCTCCACCACAACCTCAATTTTTCGTGAATGAAGTTGGCTTAAAATAGTTAAGATAATTGAATTTTTTTGATGATTAATTTAGAAGAAGCATTTGATCATATGTAGTATACCTTAGTTTTTAAGTACAATGAAGTACAAGTCAATGCCGATCAAATGTTTGTTTTTTTTTTTGCTTCTATATAAAATAAAATATGCGCAAAATACTATACAACAATCTTCAATAGGATCCGTTGAATATGTTTCAATGTGGGGTACTCGACTGTTTGAACAATGCAGACGATGGCTCTTTTCGATATCATCCAATCGATGTTATAATTGGGTCTCAATATTTATCCTCCAGTTTCTAATTACTGGGATTTGTCCAACTGCGCAAAATACTGTATTCCGCTATGTACTCGCTGGCAAAGTAAATAACGGCGGGGAAGAATAAATATGTATGTTTATTTTCAACTACTCTTCCATCAGCAGATTAAATAATTAATGCTTCATTCCGACGTTTCTGGGTAAATGAACCTGAAAAATGGTTCACTTGAGAAAAACAATTCAGATCGTGTTAAATGACACTCTCTATGAGACTAGACGGCATGTTGTATGACTACCATTTGTAGGGACACCACAAGTGATCGGTGTGATCACTTTCGTCGGCTTATAGGCAATTTATTTCTCTTTTGAAGGACGGTTTGCTATTTGGTTCAAGAAAACAATGGTTTTATCAATGAATACATTGCGTTAGGTCATATGGAAATGATACCACCGGACTAGATTCAGATGGACTCACAAAATTGTTTCAATCTACCATACTAGCCTGTATTTAACCCAGAAAGCAGGTTAATCAAATGTCAGGTAGTGTTTAACGGATGTGCTAAATCATCAACTGGAGTCTCACTGAATGACGTCATGGGTGTGCGCCCCACCATTCAACGTGGTATCTCTTTTAATCAACTTTAAGCGATACAAAATTGGTATGTGCGATGTCAAAATATATAGTCCAGTTCTGATACATCAAAATTATCGCGATTTTCAGCGGGAACACATCGGGTCAGCCGACAATCCTGTTGGCGTACCCATCCAAGGAGTGGAACTAAGGAATCTGCTCACAGTGGTGGTATAGGCCAAAATGGCTGTCATAGTCAGAATCAACCTGGCCCAAGCTCATACACAAGTTGGAAAAAGAAAAAAATCTGGGAGCCTGCTGTCTAGGCCACCAAATTTCAGCTTTGTCGTGTAATAGATGAACTTCGTCTCACTCACGAAGAATTTGCCGCTCTGCTTTGCGAGATCGAGGCAAAACGCAACTTTCGACGATTGACAACTCTTAATGATGACGTTGTTAATAACCTCGATGTGTTGGCCCTAGACCACTTTTTTATCAGCCACCCACTGCTGCAACTTTCTGAACCAAACCTGCACCATCTCAAATTGATCCGGTTGTCTCGCTGGCAGCTCCTCATTCGTTTGCAACAAGAATTCTTGCGACTCTGGCAAGAGATTATCTCAATACTTGGAAACAACGTAGCCACTGGTCTCAAGAGAAGGAGAACTTGACGACTGTTCCTATGGTTGTTATCTGTGCTCATTTATTTCTTCTCTCGGCCGTATGGTAGACTCACATAATATTATCAATTATTACATGTCAGTAGTTCTTCCCTTTCTACTACAAGCTTTGAACTTTGTTTTGCCCAACTAATTCGATAAACATATAGATTTCAAAATACTTGGGAGTATATGTATGTCTAAGTACTTTTATTAAAATAATTTATAAATTGTGTAGTTATCAATACAATATTGATTTATCAATATTAAGGCGAAATTCCAATGACACACTTTGCTTTCCGTTCACAGAAAAATTGACAACCTTTGTTTGACAGCTGGTAACATTTAAGGCGGGCTATATTGAATACTCAAAAGGGTATTATTAGACTTTCGCCTTTAATTTGGAAAAACTATGGTTTAAATACAATTTAAAAAATAAAACAGGTGGTATTGTACATCATTTAATGAAAATATAATAAAACCACTATAGCAAGTAAATAAGAAAAATTGTCACTGATTAAATGACGCCAAATAGTCCCCCTAAAATTTAAAATTTTATATCGTACGCATCAATGGGGCATTCGTTTTCATTTTGTAGACACCATTCTGGTTGCAGTGTCTCTGCACCAATGCCATTTTCAACTAATCGTTGTCGATGCATTAACATGCGCGCCTCTGCTTGACGCCAATTTTCTTGTGGATTAGACCATAAACGTTCTGCTAGAGCACTAGCGCGTGGCCAGAACCGAGGATCTAGTGTGAATTCATCAATTTGCTCAGACCAAATAGCTGCTTCGGCGCCTAGTACAAGAGAGTTGTAGTCACCCGTCATCTTTTCTAAACTGTTATCATACACCTTCTGCCAACCAATATAAGGTGAGCACCAATTATGACCATCAGTCACCCATCCAGGAGCGCCGCAATCAAAATACAGAGCATCACTATTTGAAATGATGACGCGGTAACCACGTTCTAAAATATCATGAATTTTTCTATCGAAGCCGTTTGTCCAAATTTGTATTATATATCGGTTCTTATCGAGATATTTTATGAATGGCACATCTGTAAGGCGACTTGTCCATAATATTATTTGAGGCTTAAGAGACTTAGCCACACGATCAACGCTATTAAGGGCTTTCGTCTGAAAATCAGCCCAAAGATGTATAAAGTCAGCCTCCTTTAAGTCCCAGCCCTGTTTTGACATCCAGTTACGAATGCCTTCACTACTATTCCAGCAGTTAACTGACACCTCATCGCCACCCATATGAAACACATCCGGATCGAATAAATTGAACATTTCACGATATATATCCTCGAGTACTGGGTACAACTCATCAACAGTTGGATCGAGTTGCCCACAAGGTGGTTCCACACAATAATTTTTCCATGGCTGAGCATTGAAGCAAGATGTCATATTTTTGTGCTGCCAACCTTCACCTACGTGTGCTGGTGCATCAAATTCAGGCATTACACGAACGCCACGAACTCGTCCGTACTCTACAATATCAATAATAACTTCATGGCTATAGACTTTATGTGGCGAATAAGCTCCTAGCTTATATAATTCCGGCTGGGACTTGACCTCAAAAGGGAAGCTATGCGAATCCGTTATGTGCCAATGGAAGCTGTTAAGTTTCACCATTGCCATTGCATCTGAAACAAATAGTAGGTTGATTTTAATAATTCACTGAATTGTATGACTACTTACCTATTGTTCGTTTTATAGCATTGACACTGTAGAAATTCCGAGATGTATCCAAAAGTAGACCACGCCATTTGTATGCGGGACTATCATCAATCTCAGCTTTTCCTAATATCTGTATTTCTCGTCGGATGTCATCGTACACGATCAACTGTAGAAGAGTCTCTAAGCCATGCCTCGCTCCGAAAAAGTTTTTAGCTGAAATCTCAACCGAGGGTGAATTATTATCAGTGGTGGATATTATCAATTTGTAGCTTTCGTCCGTATTCAGAGTAAGTTTCGGAATTTCTTCAGAACCTTCATCGGTTTTGACATGTATTTCTAAAGGATGTCCTCCTTTCTTCACAAACTCTTCATTGGGAATTTTTGTTTTAATCAACTTCATAAACCTTTGTTGGTTTGCTTCCCATAGCTGTGATTGTCTCTGTGCTTTTGGAACCTTGAAATCGATACTCCTAAAATCAATGTGAATCATATATGGTTCAAAATGAACTGGTCCTGTTGGTTTAGGCCATAAGGTCCCGATCGTGTTGCTACAAAACATACGACATACCGGTAGACTAATAGCTTTTTGGAAATTTTGTTCGCTTAACTCTACTTTAGTGCATTTCGTTTTGTGACATTCGTAGCCGTAAATTAAACTGAAAGAAAGAACATTTTAATGTAAACTAAACTGAAAATATGAATTGCATATAAATTAACTGATAGCATACATATCCCTAAATAATACTGGCAAAAAGGCAACTGATATGTAATTTAAACATGATATTTCAATCAAACAGGAAGAACAACATGAAGGTATCATTTTGATTTTACGATTGTTAAATTTGTATGTAATTAATGTCGGGCATTATTATAGGGATATAATATTCTGTATTTAATGGCAGACTATAATACAATTCTTAGCAATTTGATTATTATTCGACTGTGAGTAGACCTAACTGCTATAATAGACAATGCTATAATTGCTTGCAATGTACTGAGGCGCCCCAAATCAAGTCAAAAGATTAGACATGTGACATGCATAATTCATCTACTACGGAAGTATACAGAACGAAAGCTATTCGCTAAGTACCATGAGGCTTATCAAAAATGAAAAACATCAAGCCACCATGAAAACAAGCGTTGTTCCTTTGTACGAGTACAAAGTAACAACCAACGATATCCCTTTCGTGATTACTGCAGCTTCCCACCAATTGTTCAGGGTCCTTTTGTGAAAATTCCTATGACGAACAGTTTGCTTCATTGAGGTATTGTCCAAAGTTTAAAAAAATACCAAAAACATTCAAAAGAAAATCATCGCAACGTTTATTGTGCGGTTTCTACTCTAGAACAAATTGATTAATTCCAATCAAGTTGCTTTTTAGTAAGAACGTGGGTACATATGAATTGTTTTTGCATTGCGGTTATTTAATTTTGACTGTCAAATAACTACAACTAAAGTTAGATTGCAAAAAGAAATTTAATTGTAGTATCAAATCTTTCTTATCCTCTATAAAGTTTAGAGTAAAAATTAACAACGTCTTCTCCAAACACATTTGTATCGCCTAAGGCCCAATAATGTCTATGATTATCTTCTATTGTATTTGTCGAATTCAAATACATTATAGTTAAACACAATTTCAAACACTGTAAATATGCTGACGATGTCATAATATTTGCAAAATATAAAGACCTTTCTGCAGTATAGAAGACATTCCAAGACATCTTCAAATATATTTTGAATGGCCACTGGGCTCAGGAGCAAGTGAATCTTTTCAGAAATTTCTTATACTATGTATATATCGAAAAGTTGCGAATTTATTTTATAACAATGTAATAAAATATAAAAATTCTTGTTATCCAATAATATATACATATTTATCATATTTATTTTGACTCATTCCGCCTTTATTTTCTTATATTTAACAATAGTATTTAATTACTGAACAAAAGGAATTATTGTATATGTAGTGGTGTCCTTAACCTGGTGTTTCCCTTATGGAAATGTAGCGGTCGAGTGAGTGAAATGTAGCGGCGAATGAGTGGTATATTCACTCGGTCAAATTATTTTTGATAGATAGCCTAATAAGAGAATTGATTATTTTAGCGAATAATTTACAATGTTGCATTTTTTTAATGGTACTCCGCTCTATATATGTAATTTGTTTACCCTTACTTAACACAATTAGATTATTCATATTGTTTCTACACAGTTATTGACTTTTGTTATTGGTCGTTGTATCAAGAACACATTTCAATAACCATCTGCGTCATACGAAACTGCGGTTCGGTCTTCTCGCGTCCCCCATTGAAGAATTAAAAAATCAAAGCGAAGTTCCACAAACAATGCTGTTTTTACATATGCATGTCATTCTTGAACTTTTCACCTCCAACAATAATACGCTTACCGACGTAAGAAACGCTATAAGCAGCAAACGCCCACTTAATCACCCTTCTACCGTAAAATTGAGCTACACAACAACCAAGGCTCTACAAAATGAATATTAGATATTCCCAACGCATTGCTAACCATTCAAATACTCGAGAAGTTACAAAAGCTCAGAAAGTTTTAGCACATTGAACCAAATACTCTATAATAAGAATATGCGACAACCTCTCTTCAGTACTAAATTGTGTTGCTGGCTCGGGGCTGGGAACATTTTGATATTGCAGAGCTTTTTTCCTTATGTGGATCGAATTTTGCTACTATCTTATCAGTATTTCATTGTTCTTTGCCTCGTCGTTCTTCTGTGTCGCTCTGCCTCGGATTAAGAACACAAATATAATGGAATAATGATAATGAACACTTGTTGGATCAGTGCTTGATGCAACGACACAGGTGGTGCAGATAAATTTTGAGAGAATTCAGATCTCGCTTCTGTCAAAATAGTCAGCAGGCGGGTTCCGGAGGCATGAGAATATTTGTAGTAACTGGCGAAAAACTTCTTTGACGGCTGAAATTTTAGTTTTATAACGGCTGAGGTAATCTCGTCACTTGGAACTTTGAAACACTTCACATTTTTTTGCCCCAACTTTTGCGGCATATTACAGAAAATTTGCCCATTTTATTATTTTCACTATATAATAAATAAAAAAAATTTATAAACAGCAAAATTTTATGTTTCGATAATTTCAATAAAGCGCGGCAAATTTTTTGGCGGCACCGGTTTTCATAATTTGACAGAACCGAGACCGAAAGAGAACAACAAAACAGAATAGGATACGAAACGTCACTTATCTGCACCACCTGTGTCGTTGCATCAAGGATCAGTGTCCCGAAGAAATATTTCTTAAGCATACACAATTGTACATACAAGCACAAACTTCTTGTTTGTATTATCAATTTTGCTTATGCTTTTCTTCTACACGAATGTAGGTCAAATTATGTCACATGGTGTGGAGTCATACATATATTTTTTTATATACATATTTACAATTTATTATTTTGAAGTTTGACAATTTGCACAAAATTGTCACATTTCATATAAAGAACACACACTATTTAATGAAATCAAATACTTTCTCAATTTTATACGTACATGAATATGTGTGATTAAGAAATTTAGAATTTATTTGATTTCATATATTACAGATTTTTAAGAAAATGGAAATATTGGGACTCATTTTGTAGGTTTTGTTGCATTATAATAATAATAATAAATAAAAAATGTATTATTTCTATTGAGTATGTTCGCCACTCATACCAGGCGAACAGAAAACGAAAGCAGTAGGGATTTACAATTTTCAATTGCAAGTTGAAATTATTCTTCAATTGCAAATTAGGCCACTTTTAACCAGAGGTCCCCAACTCACAAAATTGCAGCCCTCTTAAAGAAAGCAAGGTTTCGCACTTCTAGCTAAGCTTCAAGCTTGGAAAGCGCTGCCTATTGCTTCGTACGTACACAAGAAAGGTATTCCTTTTCATTGGTGCTTCAAAATATCAGATCTGAACAAAAGTGAATCCCCTCGCATTAATTCTGAGCAGGCACTTACATACATTTATACATATACATATAGTCTAGTATAGTATAGTAGGTAGCGACTTGCGAAGGGACCGAAATGCCCAATACAAAGAGGATTTGTCCACATTACATAACAATTTAATAATTTTAATTTTCAATTCCTGCTGTGAAGTGTGGTGCTGTTTTCGCTTTCTGTTCGCCTGGTATGAGTGGCCGATATAATCAATAGAAAGATTTTTTGGTAGAATATGAATGAGTAAGAAGCATTTTTGTATGTGAAATATAATTTACATATTAAAAATATATAAAAATCCCAAAGTTCTATATATTTAAAATGTTTATACATAAAATAAATTTTTATAAAATATTCCAAATTTCTGTAACAGTATGAAAAAATCAAATATTAAGCATTTCAATTCATGATATGTATATATGTATATTTATATACCATAATATATATCCAACCGAATAAGTTGGATGTACGTATGTAATTTATATACATATGTGTGTACGTATAAAATTGCGCTTTAATTGCTGAAATCAATATAAAGCACAATAAATGATAAGCAAACGATCAAGATGTAAATAATCAAAATAAAGAAGGAATTAAAATCCAATTTATAAATTCGGTCCACAAGACACAAAGCTCTTAATAAAAGCTGTCAACAAAAGTCGACAGTCCCGAATCAAAGCAACATTTCAAGATTTTGTACTAACTGGAAGGTTGTCGCATATTCTTTATAGAGAGTATTTGACCCGAGTCCGAAATTTTTATTTGCAAATGGCAAGGCTTTGTCTTTTTTGTTCGATAGCCAGTTTCTTCTTATATATTATGTTTGTTAGAATGGCGTCACAAAAACAGTTATTGGATATGTTTATATATAGAATTATTGCAGACAATATTCTATAAGTTGACACATAAGCAGCACTTCCATGGGATGAGAATTTTCTTTCTCATCAGACATTTGATGTGGAATGATAGAATAATACAATATACATATATTTATCATAAAATTAACAAATTATTATTCTTCATACCCTATCCATACTCCAACACCTATATAACAAACTTATCTAACATATCATTTTGATCAATCTAACTAACAATCTTACAAACTACATTTCATATTTAATTCGTAGCCAGTGCTTAGGATAAAATTGAGTACTGTCATGGAGAATGTATTATAGGAATAAGAAAATAAGAGATAGAATAATAAATTTAAATAAAATTAAGTTTCAAAATGGTAATCGTTTAAGGCGTGATGAGTGAGGTCCTTCGCTAGGCATATTCGGGTGGAAGCGTAATTTTATTTTAAAGACTCTTTTGTAATTAAAAAGGGTTCTCTTCATATATTTGTAGCTTTATTTCACTTATACTTCCTTTTGTTAAGGAACTCCATGTTGTGTTTTTTCAGCTATCAGTGGAAAATTATTTTGACTAAAGTGCCTGACGTAGAACATGCCTCATATCCTTAAAAATTAACATTAACCAAAGCAAATTTCTCAATGGTACTCGTGGAAAATTCAATTTAAAGTGAATTCAGTAAACGGAATGAATTTCATAAAAGAAAAATGCAAGGTTAAGGTGCGGCTTCAAACCGCAACCTTTTTTTTACTTTCTGTGCTCGATAGCTTTGCCAGTATTATATTATACGGTACAACTTTTTTAAGAACATTGGATTTTTATTACATACATTTATTTTTTATAATATACACCATAATTAATTATGTATATTTTGAGAGACTCTTAACTAGCATTCGACTCAAAGAGAAAACGACTAATATGTATATATTAAAAGAGGAATATTATTTTCCACATTAAGCATCACAAAAATTAACATAAAACAACTAATACTCACATTCAAAATTTCTAACAAAAATAGCTATCTTCACAGGTCATTGGACTATTGGCACACACGCTGAAAAAATGGTCATTCCGTTCAATGCTCATTGCAGGATCTGCAAAGACCCACAGGAGAAAGAAACAATCCTACACTTCCTTTGTGATTGCTCAGCCAAAGAAGACAAAGAAAAGACATTCAATTCCCTCCAAATTTATTTACCGTTCCGACCATTTTTTTTGGTCACACGTATAGTGTATGTGAATTTATTGTGTTTGTTGTAAAAATATTCCATATCCCTGTAGTGAAAATTATAGGCAGTCTTCAAAATGTACTACTAAATTTAATAGTAATAAATCAAGTGGTTAATTTACTAGTTCAAAACTTATTTATAAGTTAACCAGTTACTGACTTTTGCGGCACTTCATTGCCGTGTATACTAAATTTTTCCTTTCTTGTCAATTTAATTAAAAAGGAAGTAAAGACAAACATTGGAATTTGAAGAAAAACAGTTATTTTTATAATTTCAAGCACTTTTTGTAGTTCCTCAATTTAGAGATAAATCTTCAAGTTAACGCGTGTTTTAAAATATCCGCAAGTGTTCGCAAAGAAAAGTAGATATGCGACACAATGAATTAACATGCTGAATTAATGCCGAGTGCACATTATTATATTATGTACATACATACATATATATGAATTTTACATATAATCTGAGTTTTACTAGTACTTTAACTAGTTGGATTCACTGCTGGGATGTTGTCTAAAATAGCGAATATTCGGAGAAAAAAATCAGAAGAAATCAGGGCTACGTTTAAATTAAACTTTTAGGGGGTCACTTCATTTGTATTTTAGAAAGAACTGCGAAGCTTCTAAAAAGAAAAGGTTATAATAAATCAAAAAAAATTGTATTATTTAATTTGGAATTGAAAACTCAAATGTTAACAAGTTCTTTTCATAAATTATAACTATTCTTAATGTAAAATTTGATCCATTTACACTTCTGTTCACTGTAAACGTACCATAGTAATCATAAGATGTAGAATAATAATTATTTGGTTTTTTGACATAATATTATACTACTAATAACTAATATAATTAATAAAAATTCATTTATATTAAAATGGGGTCCGACTGCCCCAGTAGTACCCCAAGCGTGGCTAAATATGCATGGCCATGAACGAATGAAAGTGCACAGGGGACAGTAAAAATATTAGAATTTGGAACAGAAGGGGACAAAAATTAAGAAATTGACGGTCAAAAGAGAATTCAACGTTTCTACAGTATTCTCATAAATAACAACAGTTTCAATAGTCTCAGAAACATCTTCAAAATAGGTCAAAAATGCACCTAAACGAATTAAGTTAACGGCTTTATGCTTTTAATTAAACAGAGGTAGTGTTTCTTTCTTTAATAATGTAGAAACCAATTTTTTATTTTGTCGAACTAATTTTTTTACTTAAACGTAACTGGAATATTTCGACTTGTGGATCTTGAGGGTTCATTGATAATGAGAAATTGTATGTTTTCAGTTATTTTGAGAAGTTAAATGAATTGAGGACTGACGAAAGTTAGAGTTAAGGGGGGTGCACTGTATTTTTACCACTACATATTAACTGTCATACTTACATATCAACTGTCTATTCTTGTATATTCTTTGGCTCAGCCCTCGCTCGCTTAAGACTCAAATATCTCGGAAGTCCTCTTCCGGAGAGTCTAGCGCATTGCTCTAGCTTAGAACTTTCAGACCTATCCAAATTTGTCAGCAACTTCGGATGGTTGTAAATGCAAAAAAGTATATTCACATTTTCTTTAGGCTCGCGATACGACACTATTGCTAATTGAGGCGACCTGAGGTCGCCAGCTAATTTACCTACCCACCTAGGACACTGCCTTACAATACAATGCGAGTAGTACAGGCTAATATCAAAACAAAGAACAGAGGAACTCGTTTATACTATAGGTTACTCGTACCCAATTTCAGCCGTTGAATTTCTTTATGAGGAACTAAAGTCTGTTTATTGATTTTTATTTACAGTTTAAAAACGTAATAAATCATATAAGAAAAATATAAACTAGGCACTGATAGCAATGATATTCCTCTTAAACTTATTTATAGAATTATTATTATTTTATTATTCATAAAGCATTATAAAACAAATATTTTAATATTATTTAATATATTTTAATATTATTTAATAATAATTTAATTGTATAAGTAAATAATTATTGATATGAGTCGTTTTTATATTAGCTACCAATCGATTACGCCTTGTTTTGCCAATGTCGAAGTAGTTATAATATTTAATTATAATATTAATAACAGTTCCACAATCTTTGCGAAATTTATGTCCTGGAGTAAATTTAAAAGCTTAGAATTCTATTTGTTACACAGTAAGTGATCGGACAGTCAACAATTTGTTGAGAAATACTAATGAATGGTCGGTTGCATAATGCACAGTGTTATCATCAGATGGCGGGGAGTAAATCATGTGTGACCCATTCGAAATTGATTTCTGGATATGTCGGCAGTTTACACAATGTTGGGTGATATAACTGTTGTCCCAATCGGTCTAATCGAAAGCAAGCATTATCTGATTGATTTAATCTTCTACGTATTACTTTTTATTTTGGTGGGCTTGGCTGCGAGATTGTCATGTATTTTCGACATTATTATATGCCCATTATTAGTGTTTTGTTTCCCAAAATGATAAAATCGATGTCTGAACAAATAAACGTTTCCCCTTTAAATTTTAGCAGAGATTAGCAATATGTAGTATGGCAAAAGACAATATACAGAAAGACCTTTCATTGGTCTCTTGAGTGAGAATCAACATATTGAAGTGTATGGCAACCACATTGGAAAAATCATCGGCAATTTCACGAAGCATTCGTGAATATGTATCAATCGTCAGCCACACATGGCTATTGTTTTTGTTTGCACATTCGTATGAATAATATTAGTGTGTGTGTGTGTGTGTGCGCTCACTGCAGAAGCCAATGATTTGAAATTAAATTTTTATTTTCAGATTTGTGTGGCTGGGGTAAAATACAGAACAATAAATTTTCTTATGGCAAAGGTTTTTTATACGGAAAGTGGGGCTTAAAACAAAACATTGTGTATATTAGAATACTTGACTTGAAAGCATATCGGAAATGATTACAAAACCAAGCAATCAAAATCCTCAAGAGTATACATGAACCTTAAAATATTGTATATATGTATGTAGGTGGAGCGGAGAATCAGAGGGGAATAGTGTATCCATATGGAAGTGGCTACCTAAAGTGTAGCATAATTTTCACAAAAGTAATTCAAATTAGGTTCGGTAATTTTCCATTTGGAGTTATGTATACTTTATAGCATAATTATATTATACTATAAGGGAGACTCAATTGACCGAATTTAATAATTTATATTATATTTTTATTTAATAAAATTTTATTATGGAGGATGTGATGAAGAAGCAAACTAGCTGAAGCCATAACTGCAGTGTAAGAAACAGTACTACATTAATGAAATATTGACAAAATTCTAAATAGCAGATACATACATACATATATCCAGCAAAAACCCGACTTATAGCGTCGCTCATTGGAATACTTTAATGTGTACAGTAACAATAAACTTGTGGAGTCCTACAAATAATTGCAGAGTTAGGAAAATAAGTGTACTAAATAACTTGTAGGAAGTATAACATACAATACTACACTAATTAGAACGAAAGTGCAACTCTAATTTATGATAAGAAATAAGGAGGCCAAAAACTAAATACTAATAAGACTCTATTATACAATTACTAACTCCTCGTTCTATTTACACAAATAACAAAGGTTTTAACCTGACACATCCCTATATTATAAAAAAAATTATGTACCTACGCTGTACAAGCAATAGCCAACAACTCCATTAATATTAAAATGTGCACAAGTAATGTAATTCTCAGCGAACATAATATAGTTAACCCAAATTCAAGCTGGCAGATGGCTACAGACTTGTGACATGGACTACAAAATGACTAGATCCTAAATTTGGTAAATTTATAGTTTGTTGTTGACAAATGTTCAATTGTACAGTTTTTGATGCCTAACTTGGTCAAATGGTCTTAAGGCATCCTTCGGCAGTGCTTTCTAAGTAACACCACTATCAGAAATTTTAGGAACTCCAGTCTATGTGTGCCGCATATTCCATGCGAAACCCAATATGGATATTTTTAAGTAGTTTCGCAAAGTAACGCGAAGCAGCAGCTTCTGTATTTGGTTCTTTATTTTCAGTACTATTGTTAATAAATGTCATTTCGTCGTGAATATCAGAATTGTCTAAATTGTACGGAAGAATGCATAACTTAT
This sequence comes from Clusia tigrina, assembly GCA_920105625.2. NCBI lineage: Eukaryota > Metazoa > Arthropoda > Insecta > Diptera > Clusiidae > Clusia > Clusia tigrina. Next base: position 48,948,666 of record OV050032.1, on the reverse strand, counting down.
CACTAATTTGGCCATACGTTTGTCAGGAAGAAGTTGCAGTCCAGATTAGTATCATGATCATCGTTGCAGTTAGTATTCAATAAGAATGACTGTGTGACGATTTTAGGAGATAATAATAATAACTATTAATAATTACAAATATACGAGTACATTAAAAAATTAATAAATACATTTATATTATTTACACTTATGAAAAATCTAAATCTACGCTTCATGAATACATTTAATATTACACACTGCCGAATAAGAACATTTGTATTATTATATATCTGAATTACATATGTGCAGGGGTTAACAAAGTCGACTTGGCTGATTGTTTCTTTTCCTACAGCCACTCAAAATGCATGTACACACGAGTACACAATGCAACCGGACCGCTGGTAATTTTGTCTTTGCTAATACCTCGTAGCAAAAAGAAAAAACAACAATGTGTGTATGTCTATTGGTTTTGCTGTTGCATTGCCGAGCAACTTAGCGCGTTGAGTTAAAAAATTATGCCATAGTCAGCCACGCAATTTTAACTGATTTCGCTGAGTGAAGAGAACGATGTAGTATCTTTGTAGTATATTGTCTTTGGCGTTTGCCCCTTCCATTACAATAGAGCATTATCCCGCAAGAATGATAGAATAGAAGATTACGCCATGCGCAGGTCCGCTATTCCTCTCTCGACAGAAACTCAGCACAGCTGATTGGCTGTGACGTCACGTGGCACTTAAAAGTATTTTGTGATATGAAAAATGCATCCGCAAAGGCAATAATTTGTGTATTGAAGGGTTTTTAATTATTTTGAATTATATATAAGTTAACAAATGCACTTCCAAGTAAACGAGTACAAATTTTATTTGTATCACATTATATAATATATAATTATATTTGCAACCAAAAGAAAGCATTTAATCGAAATACTTGGCGAATTTGCATGGAATATTTTGATGAAGAGTTCATAGAGATGAATTTGCAGTTTGAAATGGGTAATATTTTTTTAAATATATTAATTCAATTTTAAAAATGTTTAATGACAGGATTTGCAATGAGAACGCATTTAAAGCCAGGTGCTATTCCATCTTTGCAGACTTCACAAATGACTTCTTGAAGGAGCTTCTAATGTAAATTGCCACATTAAGGTTAAGAAGTTATTCTTCCGAGCCAGAATGTTCTTGCAATAAGAAAACTTCTTCTACAAAACGCATACAAAATGAGTCGTAAACTTAATAAAATAGCTAACTGAAATATTCTGTATTTAATTTATATAACTTCATAAAATAAATCATAACTTAATAAATCATAAATTAATATCTTTATTTATCTATTGTAAATATCATAAAAGCTTAACACAATTTGATTAGCTTAAGCCATTGTATTTATAATTACATGCATCCATATCTGTATGTATAAATATGTATGAACACAAATATATAAATAAAATAACCAAAATTATTAAATACGCACATATGTACATATGTACATGTGCTTTTATACGAGGTGTGATCAAAAAATAACCGTTATTTTCATCTTTTCGTGAGTTTCGTATGTTCGATGTTCGCATTTTTTTTCTGTTATGTTGGTACACATGTCTGTTATATATGTTGGCAATACCAACCATTTTTGATTGTCAGTTTGTTTTTGACAGATAAAAAGGTTAGTCGTGTTTTGGTGTGCTCTTCGATTTTGTACTATTCGAAAAAAATGGATCAAAGAAACTGTATTCAGTTTTGTGTAAAAAATGAAATTAAATGCGCAAGGACATTTGAAATGTTGACTGTGGCCTTTGGCGAGTCTACTATGAGCAGAACATAAGTTCAATTGTGGTATAACCGGTTTAAGGAAGGCCGAGGAGATGTCAATGACGATGCTCGTCCTGGTCGCCCGAGCACGTCAACAACCGATGAAAACATTGACGCAGTGAAGAAAATGATTTTGGATAATCGTCGAATCACTATCAGAGAGGTTGCTGATGATGTTGGCATATCGTTCGGCTCATGCCAAGCAATTTTTACGGATGTTTTAGGCATGAAACGAAGATTGTTCCAAAATTGCTCAATTTTGAGCGAAAACAACGTCGCATGGACATCGCTCAGGAGCTGTTTTTGGCCAAAAACAAAACCGTTATCATGCCTCAACCACCGTATTCACCGGACTTGGCCCCTGCTGACTTTTTCCTCTTTCCAAAACTGAAGACACCGATGAAAGGAAAGCGTTTTGCTACGATTGAGGAGATAAAAGAAAAATCGAAACAGGAGCTGTTGGCGATACCAAAAAAAGCGTTTCAAAAGTGTTTCGAGGATTGGGAAAAACGCTGGCATAAGTGTATTATATCTGAGGGGAATTACTTTGAAGGGGACAAGATAGTTGTTGATGAATAAATAAATACTTCATTTTTTGATCACACAATAACGGTTATTTTTTGATCACACCTCGTATTTCACTTACCAAAATTATTTCATTTTATATTCCTATTGTCGCACTAAATAACAAAATAACAACTTTCACGACACAAATTTATCCAAAAAAATTACTGAATAAACCAAAAATGTTAATGCCAATTCAATAGAAATATAAATTTTCATAAAATACGAAAATATTAAAATATTTAATATTAAACACAAATTATCACATTTCTCACACAAAAATGTATGCATTTTGGCTGTTCTCTCATTTCGTATGTACCTTGTGACGATATGCGCAGAGAGAGGTAATTTTCGTACCAGCATTGGCGTAATCTTCTATTCTATCATTCTTGATTATCCGGTTAAACGAGATATAAAGAGTGATTCAATTGGAGGTTGCATTTTTGATTCGAAATAAGTCAGATTGGGTTATAATAAACGTATGGTAGTTTTATTTCAATATAAAGTTGCGACATTCACATTAAATATGAAAATTTAAATGAGCTAAATGGGCGCCATACCTAGACCTACAGACTTCGGACATTTTCAAGAAAAGTTCTATTACTTATCGGCATAAATTTTGCGGCATTTCATAAACAATAACCAAATCTCGGCCTTAAGTATGAAATCATTTGAGAAATCATTCAGAAAAGTCTCGGTCGGCGTGACGGTGTTCAATTCTCCGCTCTTTTTTCTTTTTAATACGAGTATATAAAAAAAAAAAAATTAAAAAATATCTACGAGTGTAAAAAATATCAAAGTGGTAAACATTTTTTGTTGGCTAGCCTTTATGGGCAAGCCAAAAACAATTAATTAAATCACAAACAAAAATTTTAAATTAGTGGTTCCAAAAAAAAATACAACAATAATAGAAGGGAAAAAAAAATAAACAAAAACAATTTACATGAGCATTCGACACTCACCGCCACAAGCGAGAGATCGATGTCTCACCCGCGCGTGTCCCCCGCATGCAGCAATAGACAGTTATCAACAAATCAATTTAGACCCAACGGAGATGATCTCTCACAATAGTTCAGCACATGCGCAATCACCACCTGTAATTCAGCAAACGGTAAGCACTGAGCACGCTCAAACTTCTAAGCTAGTCACACCCACACCAATAAAACTAATAAACACGCAGGAGCAAAACAACATTGCTCTTTGCACAACAAAAAAAATAAGCACAGATTCTCAAGCAGACTCGGCTACGCTAAATATGCCAGCAAACTTTCAGCTCTCTTGGAGTAGACAATGTGCCTCTCCAAATTCAACAGCATCTCCAACACAAATCAAAAACAACAAAGGTTCTGCTATGAGTATATATAAGCAACAACAACTTACCAATGTTGCAAATAAAACTATAGAAACACAGTGTGCAAAACCAAACATAAGCACACAAACAGGTATTGATCGACACATAACAATAAAACGAAAACGCAGCCCGATTGCCAAGGCAGAAAAGAATAAACTTGTTAAAAATAATACAGATACCCTAAACAACAACCGTTTTGCTCTATTAAGCGATAGTGCAGAGTCTGAACCAACTAAGAGTATTGCATTCAAACCACCACCAATTTACTTGCTGGAACGCAGTTCCAACTTTTTAATAGACAGTGTTGCCAGCTTGATTGGTAAAAATAATTTTCATGTGGTCCCGCTGTTGAAGGGTAAAATAAATGAAACAAAAATTCAAATATATGTGGAAAAACACTATCGGGCAGTTGTTTCTTTCCTTGAAAATGAAATGAAAAATTACTATACTTATCAGATAAAAAGTAGCAAAGTTGACAGTTGTTATTAAAGGTATAGAACCTGAAGTAGACCCTATAGAACTAAAATATGCACTCCAAGAGTCTGGATTCACAGCAAAATCTGTGTTTAATATAAGGAATAGGGAAAAAATTCCGCAACCACTCTTTAGAATAGAACTAGAACCAGGGAATATTAAATTAAAACAAAACGAAACCCACCCCACTTACAACTTAAAATATTTAATGCATCGTAGAATAACAGTCGAGGAGCCTCACAAACGAAAAGGCCCAATACAATGCACAAACTGCCTAGAGTATGGGCATTCGAAATCGTACTGCACCTTACGTACTGCATGCGTTGCGTGTGGCGACTTCCATCCATCAAAGGAATCCAAGCTGAACACAAGTGAGAAGGATACAAAAAAATGCAGCAATTGTGGGGGGAATCATACTGCTAAATACAGAGGCTGCCCGATATATACACAACTAAAAATCAGTATGAACCAAACTGCTAAGACAGTTCGAACCCAAAAATATAGTGCTATACCTATCAACACAAACCATATTGGAACCACCACCGAAAACATCTCTTCATGCACTAGCTATGCAAATGTACTGAAAACTGGCGTTTCTGATAAACCGACTCACCCTATGCAACCTAAAAATTTAGAAACGTTAATATTTAACTTGTCTCAGTGTATTACTAACTTCATGTCCTCGATGCAATCTATGATTCAAGAGCTTGTACATAACCAAAACTTACTTATGAAAACTCTACTTTCACAAAAATGAATGTTCTAAAAATATGTCACTGGAATGCTAACGGTATTAACCAACACAAAATTGAATTAAAAAATTTTCTAGACAGTAACAGCATAGACATCATGCTTATCTCAGAAACACATTTAACTGTAAAATATAACTTTAAACTAGCAGGCTATAATTTTTACTCAACAAACCACCCACAAGGAAAAGGTTATGGTGGTAGGGGAATTCTAATTAAGTCTCGATTAAAGCATTACTTTCTGGAATCCTATGCAAAAAAAAAACATCCATTCTACTTCCATCTCTTTACAGTGTTGGGGTGAGCCAATCAGTCTATTGTCCTCCTAGGTTTCCTATTTCCACAACCGATTTTGTTTCTTTCTTTAAATCGCTCGGTAACAAATTTCTCTCTGCCGGAGACTTCAATTCTAAACATACCTACTGGGGCTCACGGTTAATCAACCCTAAAGGGAAGCAATTGTTTAATGCACTGATAGACTCTCGGAATGGTCTAGACTTTGTATCATCTGGAAAACCTACATACTGGCCAACTGATCAAAGAAAAATTCCCGATCTTATTGACTTTGGCATAACTAAAAATATTGAAAGGTGTTTCTTGGAAACCGAGCCCTGTTTCGACTTATCATCCGATCACTCACCGGTGATAATATATTTAAAAAAAAGACCAGAGTTCATTGAAAAACAATAAAACTGACCTCCAAGAACACAAACTGGCTCAAATATCGCAAATATATTAGTACCCACATGTGCGTTAAAACAAAACTTAAGAGTGGAGAGGACATTGAATCAGCGACGCAGGCTCTTGGTTCAATAATAAAAGCAGCTGCTATTAGTGCCACGCCCGCACAAAACTCAACTAAAACTAACGCGAGACACACTACATCACACTATGTGGAATGCCTCGTAAGAGAAAAGAGGAGATTAAGGCGTGAATGGCAAAAATACAGATCTCCAGCACTAAGAGTAAAATTAAAGTCATTACAAAATCAGCTGAAAAACACTCTACGGGAGGAAAAGGAAGAAAACTTTAATAAGTACCTTGAAGATTTGGCTCCTCTCAAAGTCACCAATTACTCACTCTGGAGAGCGACAAGAATGGTTAAAACACCAAAGGATAGTGAATCGCCTCTAAGACAAAGCGATGGAACTTGGGCAAAAACAGAAGAAGAAAAAGGCAACTTCTTTGCAGCCCATCTGAGGTCAGTATTTCAACCTAACCCGCCGACCTGCAACAACACTAGCATACAGAACTTTTCAATTACGAAGTCAGCAGTACCAATTCATTTCAAACCAAAGGAAGTTATACGCCTATGTACAACGAGTCTAAACCCAAAAAAGGCACCTGGTTGTGACCTAATTACCAATAAAATGATAAGTGAATTGCCGCAAATAGCTCTAATACATCTCACACACATTTTTAACGCAATACTCCGTCTGGGCTACTTCCCTACAACATGGAAAACATCGGAAATAATAATGATTCCAAAACCCGGAAAAGACCCTACTCAGGTATCTTCTTATCGGCCCATAAGTCTCCTGCCAACGCTCTCTAAAACGCTCGAACGCTTATTGCTGGAAAAATTAGCACCAAAGCTTGATTTAATCATTCCTCACCACCAATTTGGTTTCCGCAAACATCATGGAACTATTGAGCAGGTGCACCGTATTGCCTCTGAAATAAGGCGAGCATTTGAACAGAGGATGTACTGCTCCGGAATATTCCTAGACGTTGCACAAGCCTTTGACAAAGTCTGGCACGAAGGACTCATATATAAAATTAAAAAACTTCTGCCAAATAGTTCGCATAAGATTCTGGAGTCATATTTAACAAATCGCAAATTTAGGGTTAAATATAAAGAATTTGTAACGCCAGACTTTGAAATTATGGCTGGAGTACCACAAGGTAGTGTGCTTGGACCTATGCTTTACACTCTGTACACTTCCGATCTGCCAACGGATAAAAACCTCGTTACCTCGACATTCGCTGACGACACAGCTATCCTGAGCTCTCACCTAAATCCACAGATAGCCTCCCGGGATTTAGAGGAACACCTTAAAACAATAGAAAGTTGGCTAGCAGATTGGCGCATCAAAGTAAATGAGCAAAAAAGTGTACATGTGACATTTACTCTTAAGCCCAGTTCTTGTCCGGCAGTATCCTTAAATGGCATTGTAATCCCGCAAGCAACAGAGGTTAAATACTTAGGAGTGCATTTTGACCGACGGCTCACCTGGAAAAAACATATAGAAGCCAAGAAAATGCAAATGAAACTCAAGGCAAGTTCCTTGTATTGGCTTACCAACCGAAAATCAAAACTGCGTTTAGAGTATAAAGTACTTATCTACAAGGCTGTAATTAAACCGATTTGGACTTATGGTATTCAGATATGGGGCACTACTAGTGCATCAAACTTGCAAATAATTCAAAGGGCTCAATCGAAAATTCTGAGAACGATCAGCGGCGCTCCATGGTTCGTCAGAAACGAAAATATTCACCGCGACCTTAATATAGCACCCGTTGAAGAAGAACTAGCAGTTTTAAAAACAAAATACCAATTCAAACTTCAGTGTCATCCTAACGAACTAGCAAGGAATCTGCTTCATAGGATGAATACATCTCGACTTAAAAGGCCACTTTTTTTAAAAAAATAGAGTTTCTTTATATTAATATTTTTATATTTATTTTTTTTTTCTACATAACATAATTTATATAATATGTACTTGAACTAAAATTGCTCTAAGCACTGGGTCGGAGCATCAATTTATTTATTAGTTGTAAGCTTTGTAAAATTATTGTTGGTTTCGATTGAAAAGATGCAATAAATAAATCCATGTTGAATTAAAAAAAAAAAAAAAAATTTTAGGCTGATTGAAATACATTTTTTCCTTGACATAACTCCAAGATAAAAATGAAACGAAGTTATATAGTCCGAACTTGGTGGCGAATATCCCCGAACTGAGAGATACTCGTAACCAGAGTATATTTGAAATGAAACTTACTTATACATTCACAGAATACACTTGTATTGCTGGCAATTTTTTCGCCACTGGATGTAAACAAACCAATTTTTCATTCCCCACTGGATGTAAATAAACTGGTGAGTTTCGGAAAAAACACTATTTGGGGTTGTCGTTCGTTAATATTTTAATGCTATTCTCATTCCAATTCTATTAAAACTATTATTTAATTCTTATATTAATTTATAATTTGTTTGGCTTGTTTATTATTTTTAATGAACTTAATGCCAACAAAAGTACAAAAAATGAAAGAAAATGTTTATCTATTATAATAAAATATTTATCTATTATCATTAAAGTATGTTGTTAAACTTACTTTAAATGTTTAGTAATAAATATAAGAGAAAAAAGCAACACAATTCTTTACGTATATTTAATTAAAAAAATATTATATACTTTGTTTTTGTTTTGAAACAACTATTTTTGAGGTCATTTTAATTTCAATGCAGAGCTAAAAATCTAATGAATACAAAATATATTCCAGGCAAAATACAATGTATTAGTAAAGAATATCAACGTAATGTTGATGTTCTTTGGTATTAGTCAAATTATGACGAAGTAGAAAGCAGCATATAAATATATGAATTCTGCGGAATTTTGTAAATGAAAATATGTATATATATATAATGTCATTAAACCAGAATAATACGAAACCATAGTGAACAAAATTCACACCAAAAAGTTAAAATACGTTCAAAAAGCATATTTAAATAGGAAATATATCGATCTGACTGACGAAAATCACGCTTTCGTAAAATCAAGGAATGTAATTTCAAGAGGATTCAAATTATTACCAAAATATAAGAAAATAGGACACACAATTATAGAAGGAGATTATTACAAAGATCGAAAACGAATAAAATATTATAAGGACCAAGTTATCAGGTAATGATGACGATAATTCTGTGCATAATAGTACAAGGGACGATGCAGACAATGGTAATTGAAAGATTGGATGGCAAATTTGGATACGAAGAAATTCAAGTTGAAGAAGTAGATTTATTAACAAAATATGACATAATTTTACATATTTTTTATCCGAATGAAATACTAAAATTAGTAAAAAAATCTGGAAGTATCAATGGATTCTATAAATTTAGAAGATAAGGAGTTATTAATAAAAAATGAAATAGATTCAATCAAAGAAAAAATCAGAACCAGAATGCCACATAGTTTCAAAAGAGGTTTAATTAACATAGGAGGAACCTTAAGTCGGAGGAACCTTAGTAATAAATATAAGAGAAAAAAGCAACACAATTCTGTACGTATATTTAATTAAATAAATGTTATATAATTTGTTTTTGTTTTGAAACAACTATTTTTGAGGGCATTTTGATTTCAATTCATAGCTAAATATCTAATGAATACACAGTATATTCTAGGCAAATTACAATGTATTAGTCAAATTATGAGATACCAAAGCAGAAAGCAGCATATAAATATATGAATTCTGCGGAATTTTGTAAATGAAAATATATAAATATATATATATATATATATATATATATATATATATATATATATATATATATATATAAATATGTATATAAATATGTATATATAAATATGTATATATATATATATATATATATATATATATATATATATATATATATAAAGCTACTGCGAAAGCATGTCTACATTTAACAATGTATTCAGTATTATTTCAATTACTAATTTTCATATAAATATATTTGATAGTTTATATAATTACGTTATTTTATTTATTATTATTGATAATTCATTTCACAAACACCCAATTAGCTAAATTACAAATAACAAAAAACAAAGACCATGTAGCGTACAAAATCTTATCTACATGGAATTACTCAACACGTTGTCAAAATTCATACTATTTAATGAATCGCTCAGTGCCGTGTATGAAAGCAATACTATAATATAGTGTAATTTTATTACTATAGTCTTGCAAGAAACATTTAATTAAATACGTTGACTTCTTTTAGTTTTTTCAAAAACTATATAAAAATCAAACAATTGAATATCATAATAAAAATAAAAAAATTGTTAACAACCAATTAAGAAAAAATAATCGTAATGGGCAATCCAGGTCGAGCTGGGAGAAAAAGTTCACCATTATGATATGTATGTACATATGTACTAATTTTTCTGCTCCGATATTTGGTTATTGTAGAACAATTTTCAATTTATTGCTATGGTCCTAAAAACTATTCAAAGTAATTATTTTGTTTTATAACTCTTATTTAAAAATGAATCCTAAATAAACGTATAATAGAATTAGAAGAGAACCGCCCACAAATATAACAGCATTAATGTAATAAACTGCATATACAAAAGAAATTATACAGTATCCGCATGCAAAAGCAGATGCAGCAATACTTATAAATAAATCCAATTAATATATTTTGTTGTTGTGCTCTTTAAAGCATTCAAGTTTTGTTTTGGTAAAATTTAAAATTGAATTGTTACTCTTAATACTGTTTCAAGAGGTTTAATACATATACGAGTATGCAATATCTCTACGATTTATGCTATGTTATGAGGTGTTGTGTAAGTATGAATTTTGACTATTGCAGTTGTTGGTGGTGTTGATGATTATGTAAATATGGGTGCGTCTCCTATGGTGTTTGAAGTGGACGAAACATCTTGCGTTCCAGCAGAGAAAAGCTGATCACGCACTCGACGTGGGAAGAGGAGACATTTGGTGTGAACAAACAATGGGAATTTGGGCCCATGGTGCGTGAACCCACCCATGGGAGGATCCATGGAACACAGTCCTTAAAATTAAAGAAAGAGTTCATAAAAGTATTACTTCTTTTATCTCCCAACTCTATCTATAATAGCATTTTTACTACCACAATACACTTTGGAGATTCCCCATGCCAATAAAAAGCGAAAATAGGTTAAAAATGTTGTTCTATAAACATTTCGGCCCATTAAAACTTTACACATATCCTTTTTTACTGCAAGCCTACTCCTATTGTTAATATGGACTGTCACCATCAATTATCTAAACAACATATTTCAAACAAACACAGTCACTTCGAAGAAACCCTTTGGATTTAAGATTGAAAATGCAGGGATACATTTAGGCTAATACTTGTAAAGAGTTTCAGTGACACTACTACTTCTTGCAATAACAAAGATGCAGCTATATTTCTCAAACGTATCATTTCTGCTGCAAACGAGTTCATGCTCGGAACGTTTGCTTAGCCAAAAGTTGCGTACTGGTGGAACAGTAATCGGTCTATATTAAGGCAATCCAAACGAAACACCCTAAAAATCAATATAGCTTATATCAGCATTTAAGCCTATAATAAAGTGATCGCTGTTTTTAAAAGGGAAGCTAAATTCTTAAAAAAGAGTCTTACCACAATTTCACTTATAAAAATAGGTTTAATTCTGTTCTAAAACGAACATGTGTAATAGGCTCATTTTTAAAATTTTATTTACGATTCGTTTTAATCACACAAATCTTCAATCAAAAAAATAGAATGCGTGTGTCCCAGCGTTCTCACTTCGTGACTGTCAGTCGTCTTTTTTTTTCTTCTCTTCTTCCGAGATTGCTATATCTTTCTTAAATTAATCTATAATTAGTGGTGCCACACATGCAATGGCATTAATCACATTTACTGCAAATGTAAAACTCAGTCAATAAAAAAGAATAAAGCCTCAACATGATAAAACTTTTCAATCTCTCTGATTATTCTGTATCTGCTTTTGCTATCGAACGATCCTTACCCAACAATTCATATTTCTGCCCGACTGCCCAAATCCGCCTTCCAAATTTAAACACCAATATCCATAGGTAAAGAGAAATTCTTTATTGTTATTATTATTATTATTATGTCTTACACCATAATTACTTATGACTGCAAGGGGGTGGAGAATCAGTTCTAGCCTACTGAGGCTTTCGACTCGAAGAAAAAATGATTTTTTAGAAAAAAGCAATTTTGAGACCAAGCCCGGCACATGATTTGAATCTGCCATCCAGAGAATTTCTTCTGGAAAAGAAAAAATAAACGTAATTTTTGTATTTGGGTTTATAAAATCTACGAAGCAATTCAAACACACTGGTTGGTACGGATTTTGAGCATTACTTTTTGGAAAATTATCATAGTGAACTTTATCAGAACATAATAACACTTTTTTGGCACCCATTTGACAATATTGGAGTGGAAGACATGTGGTTTCAAAAAGATGCCGTCAGTTATTTATTGCCAGACAGAGAGAGAAACAATGCACTTATAGCAAAGAACATACAAGAATAGACAGTTGATTTGAATGTATTTGTGCGAGTTCTGCTACTGAGAGGAGTTTTTAAAATTGATGTATGTAGTGGTAAAAATACAGTGCACTCCCCTTAACTCTAACTATCGTAATTCCTCAATTCACTTAACTTCTCAAAATAACTGAAAACATAAAATTTTTTTGATAATTTCTCCTTGCCAATGAACCCTCAAGATCCACAAGTCGAAATATTCCAGTGCGCTTAAGTAAAAAAACTAATTCGACAAAATATAAAATTGTTTTCGTCATTATTAAAGAAAGAAACACTACCTCTGTTTAATTAAAAGCATAAAGCCGTTAACTTAATTCGTTTAGGTGCATTTTTGACCTATTTTGAAGATTTTTCTGAGATTATTGAAACTGTTGTTATTTGTGAGAATACTGTAAAAAGGTTTAATTCTCTTCTGACCGGCAATTTCTTAATCTTCGCCTCCCTCTGCTCCTAATTCTAATTAGTGTCCTTTTGCTAGTTCATTCGTCAAGTCAACTCCCCATACTTCAATTTTACTTTTTTTGACGCGTGAATTAGTGAGTTTTTTTCCTTTTTATTCGAATTTAAGTGAATTTATGTAAATATTTTTTATTAAAAAATAAGTAATAAAGTAAGTTTTCCAAAAATGTAAAAAAATTTCGGATATTTTTATTATGAGCTAAGATATGATCTTTCCAATGAGCCCTTTGACTTTTTCGAATTACTTTATTTTGACGCTGACTACATATATAAAATAATCGAGTTGTCCGCAGTTTTCTTTTCTCCGCTTTGTCGCAGTGGCTATGCCCATTCAAATAGTTATTCTCATTGCCGATCATCATGGCAAAAGCCGAAATAAAGAAATAAGATTTGTCTTCACGGCGGATTTAAGCGTTTAAATAAAATGAAATTAATTAATATACACTCTGTAACGTTCATTAAGAAAATAAAGAAAAGTAAAAGAACACTGGAAAATAAAGAAAATTTTCCGATTCTACTTAATTTTTTTTACAAACAAAATTTTTAACATTCGTATTCATCAGCTATTTGTGTATGGTAAATTTTTAAGATACTCTTATGAGAACAATCCAATCATTTAAACGCCAAATGTTTTTCACACACTGCTTATTGATAATTATAATTATATTTTCAGAACGAAAATATATATCATTTTGCTTTACTTTATTTTTCTTGTATATGCCATTTATATTACTATTGTTTCCACAATTGTAAACTAAATGCTTAATTTTAAACAATTTCTTTCTCTAGATATGAGGGGCTGTGATCTGAAATTTCTTTTAGAACCATTATGTATGTATATACGTAATAAAATGGAATTACTGAGAAGCGGTACTCAACACAATAGCAGGCCACATTTAGTTAAGCTGATTTATAGAACAAAGCAACAATTGATTCATTTCTCATAACAAAAGTATGTACTAAAGTAAAATCTATTCAGTTGACGTATAATTTTGTCATTAATAAAACTTAAATGAACCACAAAAAAAATGAAATAGTTTCGAATTTGTAACAAAGGAAAACAATAGCACTAAACGTCAAAAATACCACAAAACATTGCATTTTATTTTTTAAAAAATTAACTTAATACAATGCATAGCAATTTAACGCAAGTAAATAAATTATTGCTTTATCAGGCAAATAAAACTTATGATCTTAAAATCTTATGCTTTGGTTGTAAAAATGAAACAATCATATATTAAAGTATTTTATTTGTTGCATAACAATGACGGCAAACGAACAATATTTTCCAAAGAGAGCATGGAACATATATATAAAAAATTGACGCGATTAAAACTGGGACATAGGTTCCATGATAGAAGAAACATACAATTATGCTAACTAAAAACGTCTCAATCTATGCGGTATCTGACGTACTCTCTGATTTCACAAAGAAAATATGTACATTGTTGTGAATATCTTAAAATTATGTGACATGATATATCAAATTTAAGTTATCACACAATTTCAGTTCGAAAGCCTATAGTAGCTTAGTCTTAAGTATATTTTTCGAATTTACTTATTTAATAAACTATTTAAAAATAACAATAATAGTTGATTTTTATTTTGGTTTAAGGTGTTAGCAAGAAACTTGCAGTATAAATAATGTAAAACCATTCTTAATATTCATATAGAAATCCACGTTATTGCAACACTGGAATTCTTTCCGTAAAGGTGAATTCCAAATATTTCACCACATTTCATTTGCAATATTTACAGTTATTCTGTGGAATAATTTTTCTTTGACGGATATACAACGAAGGTAATTTTAAAAAAAATTGATATATATTTTACATTTTTAAATTAATATATTTCATATTTAGATTATTACAATAATGCCGCATACAAGGAAGTGCGCCGTTGGATGTATTGGATATAATAGGTGTTATAAATTTCCAAACAACTTAAAATTGAGGTAGGTCGTATATATTTTATGTTGATGTGCATCCGAAGTACCATAATAATTATAGGAAACTTAATTTAATATATTGTAATGGATTGTTACCGCACCACTAGAATGATGCAGTGTGGTGGCCGCGGCTGGCTCACAGCAATGGTCGTGGTCCTTAACCTGCCACACTGCATCGGGTGGGACAACACTACAAAAACAAAACTTCAACTCACCATTTTGCCGGGCATCCTCCTCCACGACGACAAGCGAGCCCGCCCCATATTTGCCGCCTTAGCCTAACATTTTAAACATAAATTTACACATAACTAAACATGCTACTTTACACTTAAATAAATAACCTACATATATACTTAATAACTTAAATAAATACCATATATACTTATCTTTATCGTTATCTCTAGGAGGCGGGCGGCAGCCTCCTTTCTCCTCCGAGTCTCGAATGGGATGGGCTGGAAACAAGCAGTTATCACTCTATTCAGCACAATCACTAATCAATGCAAAATTGTACTTGAATTCAAATATTTTATTTTTATTAACCGTTCACACTTTTACTGTATCAGAACAAATAACAGGCACAACCGACGAGACTATCCCCCACAAATCAGACCTGCACCAACGAATATCCGCACTAGACTTTTTCTATACACGTTTCTAAACAGCAAAATCCGGACTTTGTGGTAATTTGAATATTTTCAGTACCCGAATGTAACTAAAGTTATTTTTCTCTCTCAAATGAGCATCCACAGTAAAACATAAATTTTGAACGCGCGCGGCAACAAAATTAATTCGAAACAACTTTCTTCCTAAACACTTAAAACTGCATAGAGACCGTTTTTTCCCTACTACTGCCTTAAATGTATTTTTTCCTTTTCTCTTGAAACCGTATTTTTTCCATTTCCTCGGTCTCTTCCGCTCTAGCGGTCGAGTCGGTCAGTTACCTTTCTTTGGAATTTTTACTATTCGGAGGCAGCGCCATCTCTACCTCAGAATCGTCTGTTAGGTTTTAGCCTGGCCGCATTCACTAGTAAAGCGGACGGAAGGAAGAAAAGAAGGAGAGAAGCAAAACAAACATACTGACGGTAGACGCCAAAAACAACGATCGCAACAGGATGTAATAGGCCTACAGGGGAACCGAGCAACCAAATGAAAAATTTACTCGGTAACGCACCACTGCATACCCCCTGGGGGTGTGGAAAGTGCAAAATTAATAATAAAATTATTTACTTTTAAAAAACTTGTTATTTATTCCAAATAGTTATCGCTTTTCTATACAGGCTGAATATATCTAATGCTTTTTTCCCACGTCATCTTGGATAACTCCCATCCAATTAGCAAACAGTTTGAAAAGAATAATTAATAATTCAAGTATTCATTATATACACTTTACCACCAGTCCATTAAGGATTTTACATTTTTTGCATATTTTCTCAGTCCAGAGTCCACAATGCTTCGAAATAATATAATTGAGTGCGTTTCATGTGCGCGAGTATTTCCCTTGAAACATCCACTATTTGTACTAATAATATTTTCTACAATACGAAAAAATATTTTCAATAAAATATTTTCTTGATTTTAGATCAGCAAAAAATTTTAAACAAAAATAGCTGTTTTTATTCACCACTTTACACAAACATGGCAACCTGCATATGATATACGTGTACAAATTCACATACACTATACGTGTAACAAAAAAAAAATGGTCGAAACGGTAAATAAAAATGGAGGGAATTGATGTCTTTTCTTATTATTCTTTGCTTCTATGCTATGCTATGCTATGCCAGAGAACATAGAGAAGAGACACTAAACGGTGAATTGTCTGACTGTAAAAAAATTTCTTTGTTTATCATTGGATAGGTTTGTTTATCATTGGTTAACCAGAATTCTGAAGAAAATCACAGTTTTGCACATATGAAAGTGTGCGCAAAACAAGAGTCATTACTCTGTATTCTCCGCTTCGTATTTAACATATTTTCATGTGACAGCCACACTGTTGCACAACTGCGTACTTTCATGCCATTTAGGGTAACTTTTTATATGGCGCGTACTAAGTACATTTATTTTCGTACCTGTTTTCCATTGTTTTCAAACTATTATTAACTTTTTTTTTGTTTGTAGTACCAAAATTTCCAACTCTTACATTACAAAATAAGTTTTTATTAAAATTATAATTGGAGTTGGTGCCTTTATATTTTTTAAAACCAATAAATCTTTTTTTATATCTCTCTCGTGCATCAGTGGGCAGCCAACTGTGCTAGGCTATGTTTTGGTATGTTTGGGTAACTGAGTCTTGAGGCATAGCCTCGTTTCACACGTAATATGCAAACCCGCGCCGTTGCCGTCAGGTGTGAAACGAGGCTTAACATTTGTTTTGTAAGTTCTGTGTTTTGTGTCTGTTGAATGTAAGCTTTAGCCTCGTTTCACACGAACAGCCACAGCACGACTTTGCATATCACGGCGATGATAAATATACACAAAACTGCACAAAACTCACAACAACGGCGAAAAGTGTGTATGCTCATACCAAGAGCTTCACACGATCAGACAATCTATAATTGCATCTGAAAAACAAAACAAAACAAAACAAAAATGCCAAATCAAAATAAACAATACTGCGCAATTCGCATAGTTGCCGGCGGAAACTTTCAACCGTCCAACGATTTTGTTGTTTATTTTGGCAATTCTGCTTGCATCGTTTTCGTTAAATTTTTGGAGGAAAAAAACGGACGAGACAGACCTTTTTTTAATTTCTTTGGAAAATTGATTTTGTGGCACTTGCAGAAGAAATTTTTATACCTACTTACTTACATACATATGAGACGGCAGAATATTCAAATTGAATTATTATTGCCTTAATGCAAACTGTGTGTGTACGTACGAGTATATCTACGCTCCAGTGTATAAGAAATCCAATTAAAACATAAAACACAAAAAAGAGCGGAGGAGACCTTTTTTAATTTCTGGGGAAAAATGATTTTGTCGCACTTGGTGACTAATTTCATATAGAGTCGGACTGCGGCGCCGTAAATTTAAATATAGTTTTGGTTTTGGGACTTTGTTGTACAGTTTTGTGTATACTTTAATGAAATTACATGCAATGAAGCATTATCTAGCACCGCGTAATAATATCCACAATAGGTGGTGTAAGTTAAGTATCTCCTGCATCTATCTAAAATTATAAAAATATTTAATTTGTTTTAATATTATTTTTATAATCGTCCTTCTCCTTCGAGCTCTAGTCAATTAAAAGATACGAGCTCTTGTACTCGGGTTCTTTTTATATGTTTTCACCGCCGACAATCGCATGGTGACAGCACTTCGAGGCGGCATTACGCGACAGCGTTTCACGGCAGGGCTGGGCGGCACCGACAGACAGTACATGTCTTGTCAATTCCTCCGGCACAGAGAACCATCACCGTCTACCGTATCTACGCGTAGCGGCTGTGCCGGGGACTCTGTTGCAGCGTATTTTGTTCAATACTTTTCACTGCTACGCAAGCGCTTGGCGCCAATGCTCTTTCTCATGAATTTACTCGCGTACCGAGAACCTGCAACGTCTACCGTGCCCCTGCACAGCGGATGGCAGCAGTCGCTGTTGTTGTTGCGTATTTCGTACAATGCTTTGTACCGCTGCGCTAGCGCATGGCGCCAATGCTCTCTGTTTTGTATTTTCTCACGTACCGAGAACCAGCACCGTCTACCGTGCCCCTGCGCAGCGGATGGCAGCATATTTCGTACCATCCCATGTACCGCTGCGCAAGCGCACGGCGCCACCGATATGCAACACGTGTGTTGCTAACTTGTATATTAATTATTAATTGAAGTTTTACCTTATCATTATAATTTTTTCCGCAAGAGAAGCAGAGATTAGACACGAATTAATAACAAAGAAAATTGATTTGACGCTGACTGGTAAGATAATCTGCACCACGTGAGCGATGTAATCGAACTTGAATTATAATAGTTTTCCCAACACATTTTTTAAAGAATAAACGAATTAACGAAAATTTATAAGTACATGTTATGAATGGTTATAGATATTTAGCAAATGTAATGACTCATACCCGTTAGGTTCGTTATATTGTAAAAATTAGCCACATCATCATTTCTTACGACCTTTGGGCGTTCTGATTTTCAATGAGCGTTTAATATAAGGAATGGTAAGTAAACATTTTCTCAATTGCCTTTGGGGAAGAAAATGCTCCCTAAGGGCTGACATAATCCAACATGGTCATGTTTACATTGATGACAATTATCTATGCCCCAATCGGACTTATGGTTTCTACAGAAAAATATAAATTCTTTAGGACCGAAACCGAATTTTTGGTATTTGTTGCCTTTGAAAAATGAATAAAATCATCTTTGAATAGTACCATTCATTTTTAATTATGTCAGGGCACTACAGGGGAGTTCATTAAAAAATATATGAGCTTTACAACACAACACATTACGATTATCTTTGAAGCTACAAATATTTATATCTCTACCGACAACAAAGCGCTTCCATTTATGGGGTCCGATTATAACGCAAACTGTAAAAGTCAAAGATGACGCGCATTTATATAATAATTCGCATTAACTTTTCATTATAAGCAAGAGAGAATAAAGCCCAATACACACTATTTGTGCCGGTCACATGCCAGTCACTTTTAGACGGAACGCAATGTATTCACATTATCCATTCACATGCCAGTCACAACTTCTCAAATGTGGATGCTTAATGCCAGCTGTATGTGCTTGTGGAATATATTTTCAAGAAAAATTTCTTTCTAAATTATTATTTTTTTTTTTGAAGTCACTGTAATGCGCCGACTGTAAATCAAAAAGACTTTCATGGCTTCGCACAAGCTCAACCAACTGCTCGTCTGTAATTTATAAAATGCATATATAAATTTTGTACATACATATATAAAATTAATACGAAGTAATAATAAGAATGTTCGTATGCAGTACAATGCACATGAAGCTAGCTATTCGTTGAATAAATGATCGAAGTTGAACTAATAGGAGAGAAAACAACAAAAACAAAAAAAAAATGAACGAAGTGGATGGCGTGGATCGCATTTATTCCACACTCACACACATGCTGGCACATCAAGTCGATCCCTACGCTAGAACGCGTAAAATTTCATCTGAACGAAATCGACAAGCAAGCGATGCATTCCACACTGCCGTTCAACTTTCGGTCAAGTATTCTTTTTAAAAAAACCGTGGCGGTCTTGCTTGGACTGTAACTGGCACATAACCGAATACTTCATATTAAAAGCCATTAAAGAATATTTGACGGATTTGGCGCCTTATGTGGCTGATGCATTGGCCAGGACCAACTGGTATTCCAAATTTGGAGACTGCGACATCATACAGTGAATTATCTCCTAAACAGGTTATTAATACAAAAAAGTACCCAATAATCCATAAAATTTATAAGTAGAAAGTTTATTTTGCAAAAGTTCATATGTCATATTTAAAAATATTTGTACGAAAACATTGACCCTAACAATTTTATTATTACAATTTTTACTACAATACATTGCGATCTGCAAACCTTAGCGATAATTCAATATAGACTAGTGACATAGTTTTCATTTGGCTAAGTTCATTTATAAAGACCGACTAGTCTATTAAGAGTATTAAGAAGAACTCTCAGGAGTATTAGAGAGGAACATTAAAGGACGCTTAGGGTATTATATAAATTCTTATGATTTGGCTGAAAACAGAATCCGAGTTAAGTCGTAATATCGAAAACGCATACATGTATGTTCAATTTCCACGGACAAATTAGGCATATAGATATTTTTATACCAGACAAACAGCAATTCTTGATAAATTCTCCAAATTTGTTTGTGGTCTTGGGCGCTTTTAAGTTCTCAATGGATATCGAAACTATTATTCTTCGAGTTATGTAAAAATTACATAATACAAGTATTCTAGTACCGAAAAAGCATTGCAATTCAATATTAAACAATCTGTCTTTGAAATCGCTTTTACATGGAACAATTGTTTGTACCTCCGATGCAGAGCAGAGAATAGACTTAGAGACAGAATTTAGGCTGACGGTTATGTTTGTTTACTAATATCATGTTTTAATAAAGGGATTATACATTGCCATCAATCGCATTCCAATTAGGAGGTGCCACATATCCTGTACACGCGCCACCAAATTTCTCTATAAAATCTATAAAGTCATTAAGTGATAACACAATTTCAAAAAAGCTCCAAAAGCACTGAACCATTGTTTCTCAGATTTTCCTTGGTTGTCTCTTTCTGCTCCTCGTTAGCACTTATATGTGGTGTAGCCAGACTATTCAGCTGTTAGACTTATATCAAGGACCACAGTTGAGCATAGATCATTGTAAGCGAGTCTGTTTTAAAATCAGTAAGTGTGTTTCCTTTTAAAATAAAATTGCGTAGCAAGGATAGGCAACCAACATAAATTAAATGATGTATGTTGACACCGTTCAGAGGTCATTCTGGTACCAAACCCATGATCTCCTTCTCTTTTAAGTTATATCCATATGCGCAATAGACTATTACTTCGGAAAATTTCTTTTAATTATATATTAACATTCACGATTGTATTGAATTACATCAAGTGTATAATAAAAAATAGTTGTTACTTAGAAAAAGTGATCAAGGAAATACAACCAAATTAACTTCGAAATTTAATACATGACTTAGACCATGTTCACATTAGCATCAGAGACCGACTCATGTTGACGTCTACGGGTAAAGAGGGAAGCGGTGTTGAGAAAAGTTACGTGAGGCGAGATTTTCATATTGTTAAAAATTTCTCGACTCATTTTGATATTTGCTGATGTGTCATTTGCTGATTTGACATTTGTTGATGTGAAATTTACTACTACTATTTATTTTCACATTTGTTGGTGTAACGACTCAAATCTGCTAGAGTAATACTCAGCGGTTCGCCAGGGTCGTGTACAAATTACTTCGAGGTGTGTTGTATTATTCAAGTTTTTCTTTATTATATATTTTCTCTACTTATTTCTAGGTTTAAATATTTCAATAGAACCTAACGATTTTAGGTAGGCCGCTCCTGAAGTCGGTGCTGTGTAGTCTCAGTCTCCAGTCTCAATGGTGGTGAATTAAAAAACCGCTTCCACCGGTTTGTCTCATGACTAGAAAGTTCTGGCTTGCTATGAAAGCGGATTGAAAAACCCAACGTTCGTAGCAAACACAGTATTTCTGGGCGTTTAGATCCATGTCTTCAGTCTTTAATTTCAACGGTGGTGAATTAAAAAACTACTTCCACCGTTTTAACTTTGACGAACAAATTCTGTTTTGCTATGGGAGTGGATTCGAAAAATCCAGCATTCGTAGTAAAAGCAGTGCTTGTATGTGTGTGTGTGTCCGTCGGTTCTGTGTGTTGATTTCTTAGCGTCGATGCGGCAAAGTTTCCTTAGTACTTGCTAGAGAGATGCGTGGCAGGCTTTATGCGCAAAATCCATTGCTTTATAATACGTCCGAAGAATACAAGGACCGTATCAAAAAAACCAAGGTTTTGGAGAGCATTACCTCGCAGTTGAGAACAGTCAGACCAGAAGTAAGAACTAAAATAAAACTGATAAGAAACCAGTAAATGCGGAAAAAAATGCTATATTTAAAAAATGCTATAGAAAAAGTGGTGCAGGCATAGAAGAAGTGCATGAATCCAAAATATTCCCTCAACTTGCAAACGTCAAAATGATGTGGCGGTGTTCAGGCAACATTTTAGTATGAACATGATAGTGCGGACTCATGTCAAAATGAATCAGCTCTCTATGTGAACATGGTCTTATGAGTTTTGGTCAACATTTCGCAGCTCAATATTGAGTCTGATGCAAAACCTGTAACATAATTTTGCCAAAAACCAGTTAAGTGGGTTTGACCAAATACGATATATAAGATCGTATTTGTGTTAGAGCAACTTAAAGATGCCATTTATGTATATACGATATTGTTTGCATTTAACCCAATAATAAACATTGTTATTGTAGGTACGTTTTTCATACAGATGAATTCTATGTGTAGGATTGGCGACGATTTGAGGGCTTGAAATAAGAAAACTTTAATTATTAGTTCTAAACAAATGCAATAATTCACTTCAATTACCAAAAGCAATCAAAAGTACGTTAAGACAACACAGATCCTTTTTGATATCAAGCTGTAAGATGTCAAATGCGTACCATCATAGTGGAGGTGACGAACTCGGAAGAGAAAAAGTACAATCAGTGAGCGGTCGCCAAGCCTGTCAAATGACAAAATGAAATAATGTACACGATGCAAATGGGGAAAGCATTTCTCCAAATTATACCTCTCTTGTATTAATTATAATTATGTTTATTATTACATCATACACAATAATCAATTATGTATGTAAGAGGTGGTGGACCGCGCTAGAAACTAAGGCTTTCGACCCGAGTAGAAAAACGTTTAGAAAGAAGCATTTTGTAGCCCATGCCCTCTGCTCGATTTGACCCAGCGAACCCACGAGTGTGAGTTGCTTACTAACAGACCTCTCATATATTATTAGACAGCTTTGGATAATGGTGTGTTTTCCATATCTTCACAATAGCGTGACCTACTAAAAGGTGTCCCGATACGAACAGTAGATATTTGAATTTATCTATTGGGTATGATTGGATATACTTTACTATCATTGTTTGACAAAACTTTTGGTAAAGTACATAATCGGACAACACGTAGAAATTATTCAAATATATTACCAGAATACGCTTTATACTTTGCAAACATTACCTGTTGTACGTGAAATGTTACGTAATCATGATTGTTTAAATCAAGGCAACATCCAGCATATTCATGGAAAATTTAACGCGTGTTCATCCCCGTTCGCAGTGGGGATTTTTCGAAACTCTATCAGACGGTGATTAATAATTTCTGTAGGCTCTGTTTGCAAAATGACGCCAAACAATCTAAAAAATTCAAAGATGCCGTGAATGCCGTTTTGTGAAAGATTGTCTATTTATAGTAAGATTTTGCAAAATGAGAACCTACATGGTGGTTAGGGAATCTTTTATATTATGGTATATGTATGTGGGATTGCTTCATTCATCGAATAAATTATATTAATTGACTTCCGGGTGCAAAACAAAACAAAAAATTGAATGATAACTCATACACAACTATAATAGAAAATCTATTGTGCTCAATGTAAACCCCTATAGAAACTAGCTCATGGAATCGATTTTACTTCTGCCTGAAGCTGGCCACAGACGACACACATGTTCTTTCGATCGGTGTGTGTTGGAGTGAATTTTCTTCGTCTGTAGCGTGGTGCGCGCACTAATCCAAGTTTATAAAAACATTGGATTTTTGTTGAGTTGTTCGCTCACAAGTTTGTCGTTTCTGGCGTGGTGTGCGCACTAGAGTGGGTCAATTTTTTTCTCGACAAAGCGGTTGTCCAAATCGTAATCTACGACGAATTCTAAGATAATTTTCCAAAGAAACCATGTGTCTAAAATCAAAATCGGGCTTCCGATTTTTAACGACAAAAAAGTTTTGTTTACATATACTTATTTCGTTCTAAATATGTTAAAATTTTATCAAGTCTTCTAAAAAAACTTAACAAAAGTAATTATGTTTGGGCTTTTTCGAAAGGAAATTTCATGATCTTTTGAAAGCTGTTTAGATAACTTAACAATTTAGATGTTTAGATTAATTTTAAAAGGCTTTTAATCATTAAATGGTACACGAAAAAAATTAAAGATCGTTGTGATCTTTAAAAATAATTTAAATATTTATGAAATTTTTCCATTTGTTTCCATTTGAATTTTATTGTTTTTCCTTTTGCTGTTTTGCTACGATTATAGCAGTTTCTCAGAGAAAGTCAATCATAAGAGAATGCATTCGATTGATATGCAGTTATTGTCCACGTGTTTTTAAATTTCACGATTTTAACTTTGAAACCCAGATTCTGTTTTGCTATCTATTATTTGTAATTGACTAATTATGGACTCTAATATATCAATTGGTTCTTCTACTGATAATGATATTACATTATCAGTTCATACGGAATCAAATTTAATACATATGCCAATTCCGAATTTTAGTGCTTTTGGGTTGGCAAGTGATTTACACGAACTAAATTTGCCCAGTTGCCGCGATGTTTTAAAATATTTTTTTTTCTCAGTGATCGATCTAAAAATGAAAATAGAATGTTTTCATATACATCTTTTATTCCACAAGTAGCCGATAAACTTATTGAAATTTGGAGCAAGTTGAATATTGCCATAATGACGAAGAAAACTGTTATTAGCAAACTAAAAAGCTTGCTTAATAAATATTCCAAAGCAACAAAAGCCAAATCTACATCTGAAAAATACAACACATTTGTGGAAGCAATGAATACCTTATTTTATATCGGAAAATGCAAGTGTACAAAGTAATCGTTGTTCATGTGGTTTGACGCCTGATCAGTTACACGAATTTTTGACTGATCAGCACTCCGTAAGAAAGCTAACAATTCCACAAGTTCTGACAGATGTTGTTGATTTGGAATCCGATACGATTGCTACTGGAGATTCGTCTTACCGTCCTGAGACATCGTATATGGAAGTTGATGAAGATTCCATATTCAGAACACCAAATTTGGAAAATGCAATTGTTCTTAATCGCGGTCCGTATACAAGAAGGTTTGATACTCCTAATTATGCTATGATGTGCGACAGATTTGGTGTGTCGGACAGAGTGGCTGCGTGTTTAGCTACTGCACTTTTTAAAATTACTTCGACATGATAAACTTAGATAACGATGGCATTTTATCCGAGCCCCCATTCACTGCAAGCATACCCTATGAACACTTGCTCAATTACATAGAATTGGACAATCCACCGCTTCCGGATCCACAAATTCCTCTACACATTCAAGGAACCGAGCGGTTTGTGCAACTACTGACTAGAGTCTCACGTCGAACTATTGAAAAAAATCGCGATGGTGCTATGGCAGTCACAGTTAAAAGTCGAAACGTAACACCTAGGATTGAAAGACTTTAAAAATAAGTAATGTTGAAATAAAAAGTGTGATATTTTCAAAACATCGCAAAATTGTTTATTTTAATTTTAATGAGGGGACAGGTAACAACTTAAAATACAAGGCCTTCCAATTTTTGGATCATCAAATCCAAATAAATAAATAATTTAAAAAAATAAAAAAAATAAAATAAAAGTTTCTCGTTAAAAATCGGAAGCTCCATTTTGATTTTAGACCCATGGTTTCTTGGGTAAACTTTCTTAGAATTTCTCATAGATTACGATTTTGACAACCGCTTGGTGACTTTTTTTCGATCCATACAAATTGACCCCCCCTAGTGCGCACACTCGCTCATTTCGTGTCTAAATTTCAAAGCGTGCACATGGAGTAAAAACAGTGGACAGCGGTTAATAAAGAGTTTTTAGAACAATATATCGAATTAATAAGAAGTGGAACAGCCATTTTTTAACAAATTTATATGGGCACGATTATTTCTTTTATATAGACACCCTTCCATACACTTTCTGTATTAATTTTGTAATTTTCTTCGTTAATAACTAATAGCGTTGATCCATCGTCCGCAACTACATTAACCATATTTGCTCAACGACCCTCAAGCATGAAATGAAACAAGTGCCCCGACTACCCCCGCTGTACACAATTGTTTGTGGGAGGGGTACCAGGTGACAATGGGCGGCCGCCAGCGGCAGTGAGTAGCAATATACATGTACATTTGAATTATAGAAAATTCTTGGGCAAAGGTATGCAAAGCTTTTAAAGCAATGGTTTCCTTAAAAAAATGTAATAATTTTAGGGATAGCAGACACTTGATCTGTGTAGGACGAATATATGGATTCCATATTTAATAAATTTGTTAATGCAAATTCGGCATCCCAATAATACGTTGTATTAGATGCATACACCAAGCAGCATATCCATTTGTGAAATCAACCCCCCAACAGGAGCAGCAACTAGATGGTACAATTGCTAATTTTCAGGCAGCTGCATTATTTGATAATTATTTACTTACAGTTAACAATTATAACGATTATACACAGAATCTATACATTTTTAGTAATTTTCTTTATATCTCAGATTATTATTTATATATTTCAAACTTTAATTATTTACAAAACAAACGCAAATAAAAGCTACGAATAACAAAATGAGGAAACGTCATAACCAAACCAAGAATAAGAACAATTCTCCCTTGCGACTACCTTTTAGGGGTGCCCTGGAATACAGAGAAAAGAAAGTCTCTTTAACTTCCAGCGTCTGTAGCGGACACACCACGATTTTGAGTGGATTCACCTTTTTGTGGTCTATGCCCAACTTCACTTTATTTTGACATTGGCAATCGTTACAATTTGAAAACTGTTTTGGCGCAAGGAATAATTTGCTGCTTTTGTATTTCCCAGCAGCCGTGTCCGGAGATATGATACCACCAACACATATAATATAGAAGTTCTGTTAATAATATAGTAATTTTTAACTAATTAAAAATGTTTGAGTTTTAGCTTATTTTCTTACATGAAGTTGGCTACGAGTGCCTTTGTAGGCATCCAAAAAAAATCCTGTTTATTTTACAAGATATGCATACCAGTAGGAATTTCGGTAGTGTCATTCACAATAAGTATATGATTCACTTCATAAAGAAAATGTATGATGTCATAGAAATATATATTATATATAAAAAAACTTTATAAACAATTCTAAAACAAGTTAAAATTTCAAATTTTTATAAGAAGTATTGAATAACTTCGATAATAAATCTTTGGACAAACAGAAGTTCACATTATATCATATGCTTGAAAATATAATAATATTGTCATATATATATATATATATATATATATATATATATATATATATATATATATATATATATATATATATATATATATATATATATATATATATATATATATATATATATATATATATATATATATATATATATATATATATATATATATATATATATATATATATATATATATATATATATATATATATATATATATATATATATATATATATATATTCATA
The DNA here is from genome assembly GCA_920105625.2 of Clusia tigrina. Lineage (NCBI taxonomy): Eukaryota > Metazoa > Arthropoda > Insecta > Diptera > Clusiidae > Clusia > Clusia tigrina. The sequence continues at coordinate 48,921,021 of OV050032.1, read as the reverse complement.
TACACAATATTATTGGCAACATTTACAGCTTTCAATATTAATAAACAGCTGTTAAAAAAACTGGAACACCAAAATCCACATTCAACATACAATATCTGTGGTGTGCTTCGTTATGTTGCATATTACATCAAGTGTTTCGCTTCGACGAATCAAATGCGTAACATTTCTGTGGTGTTGCCCTGCTTGTATATAATTTCTAAATAAGCCTATGTAATTATTCCTTTTCATTTTTTACCGTGTTCTAAACTGCTATTCTAAAGGGCCCTATACAAGACGAATGCGTTGTTTTCAATAATATCCACTATTTTTCTGCCATGTACATATACATATATGTACTCGTATGTATGCACGGGAATACATTCTTAATTCTCGGGCTCTCTAATTATACCACCTGTTCTCAAAAAGGAAAAAACATACGATTTTATTTTATTCTTTTAAATGTACATACATATAATCATGTTCTTGAAATATTTTTTTTAATACTTGTTCTTGATAACACGTTTTTAAGAGTAATTAACATATTTTTGTTTTTATGTAGTGAAGTTGGCATACGCTCCGTTTATAATAATAATTATGATATTTACCTGCAGTACTCTGACAGCAAAGTATAAACGCAAATTTGTGGCAAAATCGAATCAGATATTATGTAATATTTTGCTTAATGCATCGTGAAGAACTTGAAAGTAACAAATTATTCAAGTAAATATTTTATAAAAGTCGGATCTTCCCTTCCTACATTTTTTTTTATTTACATAAATACATATATATTTATTTTTATGTAAATAAATTTCTGTCGTCCTTATGTCTGCTTTTTTCTTGCAACATAACCATATCATCATAGTAATTATCATTAACCAATGAGAAAAAATCAAGTTTGTTTGGAAATAAAATTTAAAATGATTCGTCTCTATTGCAGATAACAATTATTTCAAACTAATCTCATGAAATAAAAATTATAAATTTTCTCATTATTTACACACTCAAAGGAATGAATTCGAACATTCTGGTCAAAACTCGTATTGTGAAAGTAGGTGGCTTTTTCACAAAAATAAAAATGCGAGAATGAAATGCGATGCGTATGAAAGTAATCTCTAAGAATTAAATTAGATCTTGAGAACAATACTCTCATCCCGTATTGGCAGCTAGAAGATTGAATCTTTAATATCCTGTTTCCAAAACAATAAGGCAAATCAACTTCGTTTACACTTGCGTGTGCTCTTCACAAATCAATCGATATCGATATCGCCTTCACTTAATCTCTTCAGGACTTTGACAGAAGTAAAAATAATATTTTTGTTTTGAGAGCAAATGTTACTTGATATTGAAAATAAAATAAAGTTGAGAAAGCGTATTAGTGGATTATAAATAATATATTATTTATTAACAATATACTGTAGTTTGCAATTATTGCAAAATTCATAACAAAGCTTTTGAAAGACAATTAATTACTGTTCAAAAAATTGCAATCTGTAGGAGGTATCGACACAATTGCTGAACCATCCATGCATATATACGTATGTATGTATATATTAATGTACAATGAGAGTATATATGTATGCATGTATGTATGCCTGTTAATAACAATATCTCTTTCTATAAAGAGCAACGATCGCTGACAGATTTAACCATGCCATGATAGAAACATTTTGGTGAAAACATATTCATATTTATGTACATACACATTAAGTTACGTGGTAAATACTTACTCTTCGGAATTAGCTGCCGAATATGAAGGGTGAAGCAATAATATTGCAGCCACTATTACCACAAACGACTTCATTAGAATCGTATATTTGCACTTACTGCTCCCGCGTCAATATGATTACTGAATTCGAAACGAACCCGACTTCACAACAATACAGCTTTTTATTAAAGAGCCAACTATAGCACAACTAACTGCTGACTGACTGACTGGCAGTTCTCGCAGTGCTCACTAAACTAAATATAAAATGGTAAAAGCAAGGTCATTGAATTTCTTATTATCGTGTGGAATGTATAGTCCAATTAGTTTATTTTTAGAGACTTTCAAGAATCCAGTTATACATTTTATGACAGCTTTGAGGTTTCCTCCTGAAGGCAGTTAAGAACATCTAAAGCGTAGTACATGTACATATGTACGTACATATAAACTTATATTCTTGGGGAACTTACCAGTTCTCTGACTTTACTCTTCTGTTTTATTTACACATAAATGCGTCAGCGTCGAAATAAGGTATACAGAAAGGGTTCATTTGAAAGATCATATCCTTGTTTATATTGAAAATATCCGAAATGCATTTCCATTTTTGGAAACTTACTTTATTACTTATTTTTTAATACTAATAAGAATATAAAATATTTACATAAATTCACTTAAATTCAAATAAAAAGGTAAAAATTCACAAATTCACGCGTAAAAAAAATAAACACTTTCAAATAAATGATAAACTAAGTCTGAAATTAAATGTAACTTAAAATTGTTACTTGGTTTGCTGGCCTTTAGCCTTAATTACTGCTTGTAGTCGCCTTGGCATTGATTTTATAAAATTGGCTGTCACTTCCAGAGGAATTTGTAAAATTATCTACAGAAGGCAAATCCACTGCGTGAATCGGTGAAATCATTGGTAGAAATCAAAATACTGTAAAAAAAGTCCAAGGAAATTAACTGAAATAAAGAAAGTGGAAGATCGTCTGCGTTCTGGCCGATCCAAGAACCTTTCGGAGTCAGATAATAGGGAATTTGTTGGAAGGGTGTGGAAAAATCCTGCTGAAAGTGCCATAAAAATCGCTGAAGAAGTAAGGGAGTTTAAGTGCTAGTACCCTAAGGGAGTGTAAGTGCTAGTACCCTTCGTCGTGCTGTACATGATAATGGATTATATGGTATAGTTAACAGAAAGAAGCCGCTGATAGCAAAAACAAATCAAAGGCGTCGTTTGGAGTTTGCTAAAAAGCATGAAAAAATGTATTTTTCTTTTTGGAAAAATGTGGTTTTTAGCGATGAAAGTAAGTTTGAAGTACTTCGCCCAAAAAAACCACCAACTTAAATTTATTGAATGAACCAAGCATTCAGTGAACAAAATATTGCAGCAACAGTAAAGCACGAAATTGCGACTGGAATAGTGTGGGGGTGTATGGCGGCATACGGGTGTAACCAATATGAATTTACTTACATGGTGACGGCAAGGTGAATTTCGTATCTCCGGAATTGTAAAACGTAAGCAATGTGCGCTTAGGTACTTTTCAAAATTGACGAAATTGAGAGGATGGGAGACATACATAAGAGCTGCTTAAGATTGTATACAATTTATATAAAATATATTTAATAGTTAAATAGACTCATAATTTCTTTTACTTTAGACCATTTATTTATTTATTGTATCTTACTCCATTGGAAACTAACAATAAGTTATCAAATCTTAAAACTAATGTATTTAATATGCTCTTTGCCTATTGCTTGGAGCTATTTGGGTTCTACTAGTGTATTCATATAAATTAGCTGTGTTTCTTTCACCGCGAGTGTAAATAAAACGCTACCCGTCGCTTAACATTTTAGCATTTGGCAGCACTGGTTTTGACAATTAAAATGCTTATACATACACATTTGTAAACAAATTTTAAAGAACAGGAAAAATTGAAAATGACAAATTCGGAGCAAGCGTTGGTAATTTAACTTTGAATACTTATTAATTATTACAGGATAATATATTATATATGTGATTATTTAGGTTACAACTATTTTATTAAAGGACAACAGCACTTTGCGTCGACTCAAAGAGCAATTGGAAATAAAAGAATTGCTTGACATGGTGTATGCACAGAGTTCCAGTTCCAGCTCTGAAGGATCTTGCATAGACCAAGAGGTGCATACTAAATACGATGAGTTTGTGACAACTATACAATCATATGGTGATGCGGACTTCAGATCCCATATGAGGCTGCAGTGTACAAATGTGTTATATTTAATATGTATGTATAAATGTAAAACGTTTAAAATTAAAACTAATTTTTGTTTGCATTTGCATTTCATTAAATTTTTTAGGCATATGTTCGAATAGTAAGATATGCTTTGTTAGAAAACAAAATTAACCTATATTTGGCATTAAATAATTGTAAACGTTATTTAAAAAATGGTTTTCTTAATTTATTGAAAAGTTTCGTGAAACTTATAGCAAAATATTTACAGGTACATTTTCAGTTACTTAAAATTAATAACATAAAATTAAAAAAAAAAAAAAAAATTAGTTCTTTTTGATTTTGTGCTTGTCGGCCAACATGTAATGTACGCTGATTTTCCACGATCGACTTGGTTCCGAAAATTTGATCCATCTGATCGGCATATGGTTCATTACATGCGGTTGCACCAATGCGGTTCGAGTTGTCCTTTCCCGTCTTATATGCGCTGAGAAAAGTGTGCATTTTCCCCTCCAAACAGGTAGTTGTTGTGGTTGAATACTGAAAAAATAAAATATTAGTTCTACAAAATTCTTGTATTAAAAAATGTTAGTGGTTTTTTGCTGCAGCGAGTGTCCCAGATACAGACAGTTCAGTGAACGTAATATACAAAGGAGGAATGATTGATAATTTATATTTACTTCGAGGCTGTCAAATCGTTTGTTAAATTTAAAAAAAATATGATAGAGCGGTCAATTAGCACTGCAATGGCTAGCTATGACCAAATGACGTATCCACAAAATAGCGAAATTAAATAACTTACCGTAATGCCCTGGAATACCATATCCTCCAGGACATGTTTGTACTCATTCCTATTGCCTTTAGGGTGTTCGAATTCTTCCTTACGCGCCTGGTAGCATCTCAGCAACCCCATTGTCTCCTCTCTACTCCACAGCTTCCGTTTGCTATTGAACACAAAAAAACAACAATTTTAATTTATTTCAATCAAAATATTTATAAGTTAGTTTCACTTTATAAGTTAGTTTCACTTATAAGTTAGTTTCACTCTCATTTTTAATTTAAATTAAAAGTTATTAAATTATTTACAAACCTATTTTTTTGTTCTCCATTTTATATGACAGCTTTTTATATAATTACAGCGGTTAATTCTTGGTTTACTCGTTCACAATAGACACTTTTCTCGTTCACAATAGACAACAAAATGGTTTTGGCAGCACTTCTGTTTGAGGTGCTAAACTTTAAGCGCATACAAGCACCTTGTCTTAACTAAGCGGTCCATTTGTATGGATATGCGGGCGTTTTCTTCAGACTCGCGTTGAAAGAAACACAGCTATTACAGATTAGTTTGGAAATAAGTTTAGTAACATGGTTTCTTTAACGTGAATCAGAATTCTGCTGCAGTAGACTTCTTGCAAGTATGTTCGGATGATTTTGCAGGTGGTTCAGGTATTTTTGCCTTAATTGTATGATTTATTCTTCTATAGTGTATATCGTTGTGAATGTTTTTATTTTTGAGAAACCATGGTGCGCCGGTAATTGTTCTTAGGACTGTGCCCTTTGGATAAGTTTTAGGTTTGAGGTTCTCGCACTACCCCAAAGTTGCACCCCATATGTCCATATGGGCTTTTATTATTGCTTTGTATAGAAGGACTTTGTGTTCCAAGCGCATCTTTGATTTTTTGTTGATTAACCAATTCAGAGAGTTAGCTTTTAGTTTCATTTGCGTTCTTTTCGCTTCTATGTGCTTCCTCCAAGTTAATCTACGGTCAAGATGGATTCCTAAATACTTCACTTCTGTTGCTTGCAGTATTTTTATGTCATTTAGTGGACAGGTGCAGGTTCTGAGGAAGAACGTTATGTGTGTACATTTCTCTTCGTTAAGTTTAATACGCCAGTTTGCCAGCCAAATTTCGAGAGGCGATATGCGGATGTTGATGGGTTCTTAAAATAGCTGTGTCGTCAGCAAATGTGGAAGTAACTAGGCTGTTATATATATATAGGTCAGACGTATATATTAGGTAGAGAATAGGACCAAGCACACTCCCTTGTGGTACTCCAGCAAATATATGAAATTCGGGGGTTACAAATTGCTTGTATTTAACTTTGTACTTCCTATTCGTTAAGTAAGATTCCAGCACTCTGCGTGTGCTGTTTGGCAGAAACTTTTTAATCTTTTGCACTAGCCCCTCATGCCAGACTTTATAGAAGGCTTGTGCAATGTCTACAAATATTGCTGAACAGTATTTCTTCTGTTCCAAAGCTCTTCTAAATCCGAATTGATGAGTGGGAATGTTGCCATTTTGATTTAGATAGGGCATAATTTTCCCAAGTAACAATTTTTCAAATATTTTTGAGAGGGTGGGTAGAAGGCTTATGGGCCGATATGAAGACACCTGCGTTGGATCTTTTCCTGGTTTAGGAATCATTGTAATTTGCGATATCTTCCATATATGCGGGAAATGACCCAAGCATTGAACAATTTGGTGAGGTGTATTAAGGCTATGTGTGTAATTCCATGACTATTTTATTTGTGATTAGGTCATATCCAGGGGACTTTTTTGCATTAAGACCTGTTTTAATGACAATGATTTTTAGTTGAAGCGACTGAGTCACTTTGGTTCTAGGTAAAGTAGGGACCTCGAAGTTATTGCACGGAGCATTAGGGAAAAAACTGTTTGTAGATGCACAGCAAACGCTGCTCCTTTTTCTTCGTCGCTTTTGGCCCAACTTCCTTTTCCAAGCCTTACTGGTGACTCACTTTCCTTTGGGCTTTTTGCAACTTTTGTAGCTCTCCAAAGTGAGTAATTGGCGTATTTAAGTGGGCCCAGATCTTTAATATAGGTGTCAATACTTGCTTCAGCTTCCTTTTGAAGTCCATCTCTAAGGTGATTTTGTGACAATTTTAATTTCCTCTTTAGGGCAGGTGACCTAGCAAGTTGTCTGTCTTTCAATCGTAGAACACAACATATTGGCGACGAGAAAAGAGCCACGAAAGTGCAAGTGAAAAATAAGAAAAAAATGTCTACGGAATCTAAAGTTTTTGAAACGTTGTTGGCTCAACAGCAGCAATTTGCTAAGAACATGTGGAGCAACAACAACAGTGGATGCAGTCCATCCTAGATCGAAACGGGTTAGGCGGTGGTGGTTTCCAAGCATATTCCGTGGTCACGGCTGAAAAACAAAAAGCATACTTTCTATCGTGGATAGGCGCAGACATGTTTGAGTTGTTGAAGAATTTATTTGGCAGTCAAAATCTAGATCAGTTTACATACAAACAATTAGCGGATAAATTCACAGAACATTTCCAGACAAAACGGCACATTGTCGCAGCTCGCTACGAATTCTTTAAAAGAGGAATGGGAAACTCGCAAACGAACAGACAATGGGTAGGCGATCTTCGTGGAATTGCGCGTGAGTGCCAGTTTGTATGTAGTGCTGCGGCATGCTCATTAGATTTCGTTGACGAAATGATTCGGGACCAAATAATTGTGCACACACCATTTGACGCTGTTCGCGCAGCTGCTCTTCAAAAGTTACAATGTACCCTTGAAGATGTACTTTTAATAGCGGAATCATATGAAACAACAACAAAAACTGTAGCGGTCATAAAAGAAAACAATGAGAGACAAATTCCAGTGAATGCAATAAATACACACCGAAAAAAGCAACAAAAATGTAGTGGTGAAGAAAAAACTGGGAAAAACACACTCAAATCTTGTTCTGGTTGCGGTCACACACACAGTAGAGACAAATGTAAGTTTCGCGACGCAATTTGTCATAAGTGTGGAAAAAAGGTCACATTGCTGTTGTGTATTCGTCAAAACAAACCAAACAAAAGGGTACTTACGGTAAAAACAACAAGAGCAAAGAATCCGTGCAAACTGTATACAGTCTGACTGGCCTAATTAGTAAGGAGTAATAAAAAATTTTGAAGCCAGTATTTATCTAAAACCAAACGCCACACCGAAGTTTTATAAAAGCCGTCAAATACCGTTTGCTTTAATGGACAAATTCAGAGAAGAAGCAGAACGACTCACACAAATAGGCATTTGGAAGCCAGTGAAATTCAGCAACTGGGCATCCCCTATTGTACTAGCAGCCAAGCCAGGAGGTGCAATAAGGATTTGCGGAGACTTCAAACAGGGCATGAATACGCAGATCGATATCGAGCAGTATCCGTTGCCAACTCGCGGAGCCCTACTCCACAAGATTCGACACGGAAGATATTTTAGCAAAATCGACCTAAAGGATTCTTATTTGCAAATGTAGCTTGACGAGACAGCAAAGAAAATTATGGTCGTCAATACGCCGTATGGACTTTTTCAATATCAGCGGTTGCCATACGGTGTAGCTAGCGCTCCATCTATTTTCCAACGTTATCTGGAACAACTTCTTAGTGGCATTGAAGGTTGCGGCAACTATTTAGACGATATCATAATAACAGCACCAACGACTGAACAACATCTTATGCGTCTTGAGCAAATTTTAAGCATTCTTCACGAAAATGGCATAAAATGCAAGCAAGAAAAGTTTTTCTTTCTTCGAGAAGAAATTGAATACTTAGGAAGGAGAGTTAGTGCAAATGGTATTCTTCCCGATCAATCGGGATTACGAGATGTAAAAGATTTGAAACAGCCCACTTCTCTGCAACAATTAGAAGCGTTCATGGGGAAAGTGAACTACTATTGTAATTTCATCCCGAATTACTCACAGCTGGCGTCTCCTCTAAATCAATTTCGTAGGAAGAACATACCATTCAAGTGGAGCTCCGAACAACAGCAAGCTTTCATAGAATTAAAGACACACATCCTTAATGCAACACAATTGGCTCATTTTAATGAAGAACTGCCCCTTGTTCTTGCCACTGATGCATCTTCTTTCGGCATTGGTGTAGTATTGTCACAAATTCAACCAAATGGAATGGAAAGACCTATAGCATTCGCATCAAAAACCCTGGACAAACATCAAGTCAGGTATAGCCAAGTTGAAAAAGAAGGACTGTCCATTATATTCGGAGTGAAAAAATTTAATCAGTACCTGTATGGCAGAAAGTTTGTTCTCATAACTGATCACAAACCGTTGTTAACCATATTTAATCCGGGCAAACATCTTCCCACAATGACATCAAATAGACTACAGCGTTGGGCAATCATTCTGATGGCTTACAACTTTGATATTAAATACCGTTCAACAGGTGATCACGGGAACGCTGACGCACTTTCACGTCTACCAATCAGCACAGATGAGGATTTTGACAAAGAAGAAGCATGCTACAATATCGTCGAAATATCGCCTCCGATCAACATGGAAACCATTCTTAAGCATCTGAAAACCGATACCACTCTGAACAAGGTTCTCAGATTTGTGTCAAGTGGGTGGCCGGACAAACCAGCCGATCCTGAATTACCACCATATTTCAATCGTAGATTTGCCCTTACGGTAAACAATCAACTACTTTGCCTGTACACGGACGCTAATCGCATCGTCGTTCCTCGTACACTTAGACAACACATCTTATCACTTCTCCATGATGGCCACTGGGAAACAGTGAGAATGAAGCAGTTGGCTAGACAAAATGTGTGGTGGCCAGGTATCGATGAGGACATTGCAACGTTAACGAAAGCGTGCAGCATATGCAAGAAAACTAATCCAGCTCCACCAAAGGAATTTCAAAGTTGGCCGAAGGCAACATCAGCTTGGGAGAGGATTCACATGGATTTTGCTGGTCCAAAATTCGACTCTATGTGGCTCATATGCGTGGACGCATATTCACAGTTTCCATTTGTTACGCAAATGACTTCAACAACAACAACTAACACTATTTCAGCATTGTCAGCCATTTTTGCAATTGAGGGTTATCCCAAAACCCTAGTCAGCGACAACGGTCCGCAACTCACAGCAGACGCTTTTAAACAGTTTTGCAAACAACATGGGATAAATCACATTACGACAGCACCATTTCACCCAGCATCAAATGGGCTTGCGGAAAGGTTCGTACAATCGTTTAAAACGTCAGTGAATAAAAACATCAAAGATGGGTATCCAACCAACACTGCCGTTACAAAGTATCTTGCTTCGTATCGTTTTACGCCCAATGCACAAGGAAAAACACAAGCAGAATTGATTCATGGTCGTCCCGTACGCACAATCCTAAGTCAATTGTTTGAGCAGCCAAACAGTAATAAAAATCAGCAAGGAAACAAGTATGAGTTAAACCAAAAAGTATTTGCGCGAAAGTACGCAAGGGGAGAAAAATGGATAGAAGCGACCATCGATCGACCAATTGGGAAAATGTTATTTGTCGTTCGCACTGCTACGGGGTTTTATAAACGCCATATTAATCAACTTAAGCCCAGGTCAAATTCGGATATTAAAGGCGGAAATTCCGACATTGATATCACACAGTTTTGGAGGGTCTCAAACACACAAAATCCGCTCTCCAGTTCACCATCGACAAATCAACAGGAACATCATTCATCGGGTGCAGTTCAACCTGAATCCAATAGTACTGATACAAACAGAAATTCGAGAAGCAATCACCATGATGTTCCTCCAATGGCAAGTCAACACCAGTCGGGAAGACAAATACGCAGTAGTAACCGAATACGCAGAGAAGTTATCCGATATCACCCACCTGATTTTAGAAGTCGTAAAACTACTAAATAAATGAAATTTTAGGGAGGAGATGTGTTATGTATTTAAAGAAAATCAACAATAACTGAATACCACATAAATATGAACACACATTTTGCATCTCATCCATTATTACATAGCATACACACATATTATATATTATACTCACATCTATTACACACACACATATCACATACTTATATTCAATCCCATTTATCATAATAAAGTCAGTCGTGATTTATACCTCAAACAAGCACGTTGTCTGTCTTTCAATCGTAGAACACAACACTGCCATTCTCTTCTTAGGCGTCCTTTCTCCTTAACGAGGCATTGCACATTGGTTGAAGTTATGTAAAGGGTAGCAACCTGCTTCGTTTTTTCTCGTGGAGAACTCTCTCTAAGTCATCTTTGTTTTTAGGAGGAGATTCCAAGCAAATATGTGTACTCACGTATTTCTTATACTTGAGCCAGTTCGTTTTGTTGGTGGTCAATTTGGGCTATTTATGTACAAGTTCAGGAGTTTTGTTGAAGTATATGATGACAGGTGAGTGATCGGAGGAAAAGTCGAAAATTGCTTCAGAGGAAAACAGTGCCCTGTTTATGTTTTTGATCACAGCGAAATCAATAAGATCAGGGATTTTACGCTGGTCCGGTGGCCAGTGCGTGGGTTGGCCACTTGAGACAAAATCTAGATGATTTCGATGATCAATTAACACATCGTACAACTGTTTGCCTTTAGGCTTCACCAGACGAGAGCCCCAGTAGGTATGCTTAGAATTATAGTCTCCAGCTGCTATACATTTTTTTCCGAGTGTTTGAAAAACTGCAGGAATTTTTCTGACGTTACTTGGAATCAAGGTGGACAGTATACTGCAGAAATTGTTATACTTCCGCCCCAGCACTGCAGGGAGATTGAAGTGGCTTGGATGTGTCTTTCGGCATATTTCTCTCGTACGAAACGTTTTATACGGGCATTAATGAGAATTCCTGCGCCTCCGTGCGCTTTATCGTCTGGATGATTGGTTTTGTAGAAATTGAAACCGGCAATACTGAAGTTTTACTTATCTGTTAAATGGGTTTCTGAGATAAGCATTATGTCAATTCGCTGTTGTACAAAAAATTCTTGATTTCTTTTTTGTGTTGGATAATACCGTTGGCATTCCAGTAGCATAACTTTAATTGATTCATTTATTTTTGAGAGAGCAATTGTACATGTGAATGAGAAATTTTACATATATATATATATATATATATATATATATATATATATATATATATATATATATATATATAAATATATATATATATATATATATATATATATATATATATATATATATATATATATATATATATATACTCGTATATATATATGAAAAAGAAATTATATGTACATATATATTTATAAAATGGTGGCAGTGTGTGAAAATTTAAATGGAGAATATTTAAAGTTACCTGAGACAGTTCCTGGAGGATTTGCTGGCTGTTGTCACACGCTATATCTGAAAAATAAAAATAAATCAATAACATAATATAATATAAAATAAGGAATAGAAATATATAAATATTATATTAAAATAACTTATTTACCTTAATAAACCTGATTATAATAAAATTTTCAATAGTTTCTTGTTGCACATTATGCGTTGTTTTGCTCGCTGCGTTCTCAACCGTATATTTAATTGTTTTAATGGAAAATGCATCCGACATTTATGAGACAGCTTTGTTTTCATTGTTTTCCCAGTCTTAGAAAAATCAGTCAATAAATATTTTCTCTAATATTTTGTACTTTTGTTCGCATTAGTTCGTTAAAAATAATAAACAAACCAAACAATTATATATTAGTATAGGAATTAACGAATAGTTTCAATAAATTTGTCTTATTAGAATATAGACTAGTGTACCTTATATTAGTAGTGATCAAAATTATTAATCCGAAAAATTATTGACGATATTGAATTTGGAACGAGGATAGTATTAGAATCTTAACGAATGACAACCCCAAATAGAGATTTTTCCAAAACTCACCGTTGGCTTGTGGCCTGTGGGGAAAAATTGCCAGCAATACAATAGTATTCTGTGAATGTATAAGTTGGCGCAACCCAAGATTCATTTCTCATTTTCTTTGATCGCGGTCAGTAGAGCAGGAAACCTGGTGTTCATTGAGTTAACAATGAACAAAATTTAATATATTAACTTATTCAGAGGAAGTTTTCGAGCGTTGAAAATTTGTGCTTCGACTCTAGGTGGATATTCTAGCAAGACAACGATCCCGAGCATACAGCCAAGATCGTCAAAGAATGGCTGTTTTATAAAACGTCAAGACATTTGGACCACCCTCCCCAATCACCAGACCTGAATCCAATTGAACATTTATGGGAATCATTACCATTTATTTGAAATTGTATACTTTTTTTGACGTGTGAATTTGTAAGTTTTTACTTTTTTATTTTAATTTATGTAAATATTTTGTATTCATATTAGTATTAATAATTAGTAATAAAGTAAGTTTTCCAAAAATGGAAATGCATTTCGGATATTTTCATTATGAACAAGGATATGATCCTTCAAATGACCCCTTTGCATCTGCATACTTTACTTTGACGCTGACTGTATGTACATAAATAATTATGTGCGAATGTACAGAGGTAAGCTACTTTATTTTTATCAATATAATAAGAGATTGCTTTAAGAATAACAATTTTTTATTACAAACAATATTGGGTTTCGCGATATTTAATATGTGTCTAAAAAAAGAAAGGATCAGGAGAGGTACTGATTCCGCGCCTGGTAAATATCACTAGGGCAAGTCTTGCTTTTGGGTATATACCGGAAGCATTGCGCACAGCTAAAGTGGAATTTATCCCCAATGTAGGCAAGAAGGATATGGCCCATCCCAAATCCTTCAGGCCTATCAGTTTGACATCATTTGTATTAAAAGCAATGGAGAAAATAGTTAATATACATCTCCTTGAGACCGTATTGAAAAGGGAGCCTTTACATCCTTGTCAGTTTGCATATATTGCGGGAAAATCGACTGAAACTGCACTATATCATCTGACTGATTTTATTCAGGCAGCACTGGATAAAAAAGAAATAGCACTTTGTGCCTTTCTTGATATTGAGTGGGGTTTTGACAACACTCCTCACGAATATGTGATTAGGGCTCTTAACAATAGGGGAATAGATAATACCACTTCCAATTGGATACGAGCTTTACTCAACAGTAGACTGACTGAAGCTGAAGCAGGTGACAAAACTGGTAAAGTCAAAGTCAGTAACGGATGTCCGCAGGGTGGGGTATTATCGCCCATTTTGTGGAGCATAGTAGTTTATGATCTTCTAGTAAAACTCACAAATCTAGGCATATCATGTCAAGGATATGCGAACGGTATTGTGATAATAGCTAGAGGAAAATCTGAATCCACTCTTTGTGATATTATCCAGAGGGGCTTATTAGCCGCTAGTGAATGGTGCAGGGGAACAGGATTGAAAATCAATGCCTCGAAGACTACCATTATGCTGTTTACTAGAAAAATATCTCTACCATATATGAAACCTATTTTTCTAAATGGTACACAGGTCGATATTAGCTCTGAGACCAAATACCTCGGAGTCATTTTCTACAAAAAGTTATTGTGGAAGGCTCATCTGACAGCAACCACCAAGAGGGCTACAGCTTCCTTAATGATATGCAGACGGCTTGGTGGTAAATCTTGGGGATGTAACCCAAAAATCGTATGCTGGATGTATACCATGATGGTGAGACCAATCATCACCTATGGTTCTGTAGCCTGGTCAAATAGAGTCAGACTTAAGAAGTTATACCAAATCTAACACCCTTACATCTAGTAATTGAAGACTCTGCTAAGAAGTCTCTCGAGAGAATAGAATTGCACCCAAAACATATCGGGTGACAATTCAGCTCAAGAATATGGTATACTAAAATCTCAAAAGGATTTTATGCCCAGAAAATTAAATTTTGCACACAAATACAGTACAATAATAAGTTGCAAAAAAGAATGTAAAGGTCTAACTGACACGTATAAAACTAGAGAAAATTCCCTCTTATGGTATACTGACGTTTCTAAGACAGTGGACGGAACTGGGGCAGGAGTATTTGGGCCTAGAACCAACTACTGGGAACCAATGGATTCTATCTCAAGCATTTTTGAAGCCCAGGTCAACATTGACAGGAAATATTTGGGGGAAAACATCGTGATACTATCTGATACTCAAGCAGCATTCAAGAGTTTGAGCTCACCCTTGGAGAGGTCTAAACTTGTATGGGACTGTATTGGGAAGCTAACCTCCCTAGGCAGTATGAACAAGTTACCAAGTGGGTACCAGGCCATGTAGGAGTAGAGGGAAATGAGAAGGCTGATAGCTTAGCTAGAAAGGCTGCGGCCTCTCCTTTCAACGGCCCTGAACCTCTGTGGACTATCATCCAATACCATTGGAGGTCTGCTGCAGAAGTGTACAGATGCAAAAAGAAGTCAAGCCTGGAAAACTGTTCCGGGATTAAGACAGTCCAAAGCTTTTCTGGGAGATTTTAATCCTAAAAGAGCTTAGGAGTTAATAAATATGTCTCAGAGTAAATTAAGAATCATCACAGGCATTTTAAGCGGACATTGTAGACTCAACTACCATATGAACAAGTTGGGTATATCTTCAGATGCCATCTGTCGATTCTGTGGAGAAAGTGACGAAACCGCACTGCACCTGATCACAGACTGCGGACCATTGGCACACAAAAGACTCAGCAAGATCCCTCAACTTAATTCCTCCAAAATATATGAATTCCTATCGAAAAT